>NNCF01127434.1:261047-311271 GCA_002313205.1 Laupala kohalensis | reverse complement strand
CTCCCGCCCCGTACCCCAACCAGCATCTCGGCACCTGTCACCTCCACCATCCGTCTTGTCTCCACGAATCATGTCAGCACTTGTCTCTCACGCGACGCTGCGCTCTAGTGTGGAAGTCATGCACTTACTTACTGTCTGCATCGCTGGGCACTGTCTATAAGAATCTAGTTTCAAAGATGTTGCGCTCATAATTAATATTTTTATTCGTGACTAAACTATTTGTGGGAATTTAGGAAAGAAATTTGCGGTCCTTCTGCCTTTAATGAGCACATCCTCTGGCCTCCCCAGGGCTAACGTCTTACTATCGGTTTCAAAAAGTAATAGTTTTAACTCGATTTTGAACCTCGGTTCAATTTTTCTATCTATTAAAATACAACAAATTATACATCATATTTTAGCTTATTAAATTGGTCTCAAAGTATTTTTTTTATTTGTTTGGAAAGCAAAAAAGCGTTTTCAAGGGAAAAATGAACTTTAAAAATTTATATTAGCAAAACTAGAGCATTGAAAATTTTACACAGTATTTTTGAAACATGGTAATAAGATGTGTTCGTTTTTTAATTTTATTCTCGCTAAAAAAATGTTCTTGTAATTTTTATAAATCCTTGCAATCTTAAGATAGGTTAATCATACAATCTTCCATCAGGCCTTGAAGTCATTGTATTTAAAAATAGGATGATAATAACCAATTAACTTATTAATAACGGTACACTACATTTTCATATCACTTGATAAAACACAGAGGATCAATGTGAAGCGGAGCGAGAGTTACGCCGGAGGGCACCATCACTCAGAGACGAGTAAAAATTTTTAAACTCATGCCTTAACACGCAGTATTAAATAATCTAAAATTTGATGTATAATTTGTTGTATTTTTATAGATAAAAAAATTGAACCGGAGGTTCAAACTCCAGTCTATTTATTTTTGAAATTGGTGGTAGTTACTTACTGATTCCCCCAAAATGGAAATGTTACCTTATTTATTTAACCTTGTATTACCATTTTAATGTTATTTTTCCAATCTACATACAATTCATGATAAATTAAAAGGCGTTTCTATGTTGCTCATTGTTTTATTGGTATAAAGCTTTTTCGGCTGCATAGCAACCATCGTCAGTAACATACACTGAGTATTGAGGAAAATTTTTGGCCTTTTAATTTATCATGCTTTGATAATGTTGCTAAAGCTCCACAATTACCAACTACATACAATTACAAAGAAAATGGTCCTAAACACTATATAATTACGACAAAATTAGGTTTTAGGTCTGGTTCTTTCTTCCCTTTACGGTTGATTCTAATCCTTTTTCAATTTTATTTGGACTCTATTTATTCGCAGTTTAATATAAAATAAAAACATTTCATTATAATGGTAATTAAACGATAAATACAGAAGGTATATTTCCAATTTTTTGCGTCTAATAGGCGACAAAGAACTCAACCCCTGAGAGGCCAAAGGGTATGCTTCTTATTGGAGATGGAGAGACAGACAGACAGACAGAGTTCGGGGAAGTGTCCTAAGCCGTGAGCAAATGGTATAGCCCAACTCACTCAGCTTTGTCCTGGAGTTTAAATTGCTCTCTTCACACATTTTCTTGAAGACAATATCCGTGGATGAACAGAAATAGCAAGAATCATACTTCTAAAAATATAAATTAAAACTTCCGAAAAAATTAAAGGTAAAAAAATCAGCACTCTGAAACAAACGAAATATAAATATAGTGTGAGAAAAAAACCTTAATAAGAGAACTTTTGTAGTGAACATTAGCTACATTATTTTAGAAAGAAAAAAAGATAATGAAGGAATTATCGTGTAGATTTTTGGTGAACGTAGTCAGGTCTTTCTTCTTTTTCCTGATTTTCAGTACAAATGAGCAACCATTGTGATTTATTGTAGGTCAGCCTGTTTCTAAATTCATGTTCTTAATTTTGTTTATAATTCGTGATTTGTTTGGCAACTGTTCTGACAATTCTATTACTCGTGACAATATGTTTCAATAGGTACCAATAGAGATTATTAACGCACAAAATTTGAAACTCCTCTTATAACGGGTCTTCAAATAACACAAAATAATGTAAAGTCGTAAATTGAAGACATATATAATCTAAATTTATTATAACAGTAAAAAAACAACTGTTTTTTAAAATTAAATACAACATATAAATTCAATTAAAATATTTTTACGACATCTTTAACACGAATTCTTCATAGATGTGTTTTTTGACAATACATTATTATTTAATAGAAATATTAATTTCATCTTACGTGTTGACAAATTTTTATTAAATATCACGACGCTTCAGCAGTTGATTAGTGTCATCGTCAGGTGAATGTAGTGTATAAACAAACATGTTAATTATATCTTGGTAACAAAAAGAAAAACAAATTTACTACATACACAATTGAAACAATCCCAAGCCTAACCACATTTGTTTATACACTACATTCACCTGACGATGGCACTAATCAACTGCTGAAGCGTCGTTATGTCTGCTTACAAGGTGGAAATAAATATTTCTATTAAATTATGATTGTTCGCGTGAATAATGTCAATACATTATTATTATTCTAAAATTGATTACGTTTGTGAGTCGCCTAAATAAGGGACCTTCTCGCGCCTCATTACGTAGGTAGATGCTCCACAGCTGTGGAGTAAACATAATATTCACGCGTGATAAACAAATCTTCATGCCCTGAATGCTGTTCTTTGTCCAACATAGAGGATGTGTTGCGCAGGGTGAGATATCTCTCGTGAGTGTGTGAATGCGGTTGCATTGCGAAATTGCCTTCATTGCTCTGGTGCGTATGTGCATTTGCAAGTGGGCGGATGAAGCAAAGGCGGTTGAATGGCGGTTGGACGCGAGGTGAGTGGGGGGGAAGGGAGGCATGCGTCCTGTGCCAACGACCATCTCGGCACCGCATTCGTTCCCCTGCATGACCCCGAAGCTAAGCGGGAGACGAATGTCATTAACGTAGGGTAGGTAAAATTATATTACAAAAATATCTGAAATCAGCATAAATAAACAGTAACACGACGTTTTTGTAATTTCAACTTGAAATTACATACCTCACCGGCCATTTAAATGAAATAATTGCAATTATAAATCACGGTGTAATACATTGCGTGGAGAAAACACTTGTCTTTAAAAAAAGATCAACATTTAAATCACGAAAGTATTTTAAATGTGTAGAAAAAATTGTTTACATCACTTTTATCTTTAGGTCACCAAATATTTGAGAAAGCTATTTAACTTTTTCTGAGGTGAGATGCGTGAATCACGAAACCGTTGCGCTCCGCCGCCATGTTTGTATGTGCTCTTACGCATTTCAAAGAAGTCAATCGAGTTCCTGAATATTGTTGAACTATGTAAATCACGTTCTTTCTCCGTTATTATTCATATTGTTGTATTATGAAACAATTACAATTGAAAGAAAACAATTCGACTAACTTGGGGTGCCGGTACAAACTTAAGGTATACTACAATTCATGTAAAAGTGGATAGAGAAAATTCAATATGATCACTTAGAGAAGAAAATGCCATAATACCAACTTTAACGAAATAAATCATAGCGAAACTGCTATATCGGGAACCGCTCTCCTTTTTTGTAATCAGCTGATGTTTTGTGAGGTTTGTGTAAATCCAACCTCCGAGTCTTAAGTACATAAAATGGAATTGAAAGAGTCACATTTACTTTAAATTTAAGAAAAACTAAAAATTATGTTAAGTTGGCTACAAATTTAAATTAAAAAGTTCTTCGAAATCGTTGAAAACATAATGCAAATTATACAGTGAATAGTATAGCTGCGTTATTAGTGCGTCACAATAATTTCCAACAGGTATTGTGATAACGCTGTGTAACTCATGAATAGTTGATGAGTACCACTCTAAATCCAGAAAGTGACAAAAAAAAAACCCTCCATGCTTTCCCCATAAAGTTCGTGTTTGTAAGGGTGGCCTGAGGATTCCCACTTTTACATGAATTGTAGTGTAGTACAAGCTTGTCTTCATGAGGATAAAAAATTGTTTTATGCCACAATATAACGAATTATAATGAAGAGAAAACATAGTATAATTTATTTTATACTAACTTGAATGCTACACATGCTTTATACTAACTTCGTATATAAGTTAAAATAACAATGCTAACAATGTTTCGTAACTCGCGAGATTCATTTGAAAAACTCCTGTGTATGTGAAAGTATCGCAGCCAAAGCGCAATAATTTCGTGATTCCCGTTTCCAACCTTGAAAATAGTAAAATATTATTATGAAATGTCAGTTTCTATAAAGATATAACTCATGTACTTAAACGGTAGATTTCATATGAAGTAAACTCAACTTCCAACATATTCGTGATTAAAAAAGTGCATTTTTTTAAGTAAATATTTTTTACTGTATGTAGGAAAGTCTTGCATCATTGATATTTATTAAAATACTTCATTGAAATGTTCAGTAAAATACTTTGAAACAAAAATAACTACGCGTAATTTAATTTAATTAAGTCAATTTTAGGTATTTAGAAATATAATTCTACGTGTGCTAGTACTCGCTTAACGTGCTCGAGCCAAGTCTTGAGAAATTCTAAATTTTAAAAATAGATATTCATGCTTTTTAGTAACAATTCTTAACAATTCTCTCCTTTTAGAAAGTATTTTGCTATATTTTCCCTCACTTTTTGATTACTGTATTGTACAGAAAGATCAATGTTTTTATTTGTAAATAGAAAATCTCCAAGAAAATTTAAAATTTTTACAGCCCCCCTCTTAAAAGTAAAAAGAGATTTGCAGGAGAAGAATCTACATATATAAATTCGTAAAAATTCAATCAAAATGTAAGGTACAATATATAAAAAAAAGATTGCAAAAATTTAATCATGATCAATGATATCAAAATAGAAAACTGAATGACTTTGGCTTCCATGCCACTCTTTGAAAGCAGATATATCAATTAAAATCTGTCGATTGAAAATTTAAATGCAATTCTGTATAGACATTGTGTACATGAGAAAGTAAAACTAATCAAGTACGGGTAAACCTTTTAATTGCGGACTGTGAGCTAATAAACCAACACGATGATGCTATGAGGATGATTTACATAATGAGGGAATTAAATGAATCCTATACTGGGGAAGTTGAGTATTTGCCCCATTTTCATTATGGGAACACATTATGAAAATTATCCTCACTGCGCAAATATGAAGGTGTTGTACGCATTGATTTTAATTGCCAAGTATGGAATTTAGAGAGGACCTTATTCGATGGTGGAATATCACAATTTGCAAAATATATAACAAACCTTGACTAATGATATGCTTTTCTGAACCTTTTGTTTCTTCGACTAATTATCACACATTGAGAAAATTTCAAGAAATGACGAAGTCGCAGTTTTAACTGGTCCGGTAAATATTTACCGTTCTGATGAAATATACCTGCATGTGGTAATAAATCTCTACTCGGGAAATATTTTATCAAAAATGCTCTAGGAGTACTACGAAATCTAAGTTTGAGTTTTTAATTCATATCCATGAGAGTTTCTATGTCAAATTTTCCAACTGATGTTCATCAGAATTATTATAAAAATTTGTGATGGGTATCAATCCTACATGCTTGAAAAGTTTAATTTTAACTCTACGTAGATACAAAACTAAATCATTTCAGATTACTTGGTAGATTTTATTAGTTTCTTTCTTTTAGTGTGCAGGTGTTGCGTTTTAGGAATATTTTTTAACTTTAAAATAAACCGAATTGATGTGACTTCTATTGTTTAATAACGCGAAGAAAATATTTGGAGGAAAGTCTTCAACAGGGAAATAACATGAGAGCGAACACATCCTTTGGGTCACGCTTTATCCTGACTTATATATTTATAAACTTGTCGTATCTCATCAACAAGCACGACTCATGACCAGACAGGGTAGACTTGTCGTAAGCTAGAATGGTGGAGTATTCAACTATTCATTTCGAATGCTTACTGGGTAATATCCACCGAAAAGATATTACCTTCGTCACACACAACGTTAATCTTACAATTAGCTTATTCTCCGAAGACACTCTTTCGAACCTTCTCTGGCTCGCCCAGAGTAAGTATCTTCACAAACATCCGTCTCACGTTCTTTTCACACCAACACCAAAGAAAGCTATTTTCACTTTGTGCTTCGGTTTGTTTTCCTCTGTCTCGCCTACTCATCTGTGCCGGCGATATGTCACCAAGAGACAGAAGCAGCAACAATTGAAAAGAAGCCGAGACAGCTGTCGGGTAACGCCTCGGGTGGATTAGGCATAGGCTGAACCGACGAGCTAACGTGTGGATAGGGGAGATACTTTTAGAAAGGCCCCAACATGAAATGATGTTCGCAAAAAGGTACTGGTACTCTTATCAGTTACGTCTACTCAAAACGCGCCGACTCCACCAGTCACTCAGGAGTAACCTCTCGTTTACACTTGTATACATGTATGAGCGACTTGTATGAGATATGTGTATACACAAGTTTTCGAAGGCTTGCGATTTATATGAGGTCAGACACTTCTACCACATACATGTATATCGTAGCGTTTACACTTCGCGATTTGTATCAAGGAATTCTTGGTGTATCTCCAGGGAAGAACACAAACTGATGTACTAATTTTCTAAAGAAATAAACTAATCTAAACATAACCAATTAATATAACACGCACTACTCAACAGTTAAGATTTCAGGAATCAATAGATTATGTGAAATACGTGACAACTATGACATAACCTACANATGCTATAATAATGTACTAAAGAAATAAACTAATCTAAACATAACCAATTAATACTACTCCACAATGCACTACTCCACAGTTAAGATTTCAGGAATCAATAGATTATGTGAAATACGTGACAACTATGACATAACCTACAAAAGCACAGTTAGAATGTAAACAAACATGGCGGAGTGCGTACTGGCCATGGGTTCTGGGCGTGCGCATACGCTTTTGAGACTTGTATGCGCATACATGTATATCCTGAATGAAGCTCATACAAAATATACAGGAATTTGTCTGAGGTGCTGTCGCGCGACATGTCAAAGAGTAACTATATTGCCATCCCTCGTACAAATTGACATGTATCCCATACAAGTCGCTCATAATAATATAAAACAATATAAGGGTAAACGTACCTTTAGGGCTACTGCGCACTCGAAGCAATATGCCAACCTCTGTGGCGACAGTTATAGAAATATCCCCTTTTCTTGACTGTCCTACTCGACCGTGTAAACGACTTCACTCGCGTAAACGAGTCTTGACGTCAGAAACGTTTGCGTAACCTAGAAGATAAGTTTGCCTCGGTGCCAGACTGACGTGAAAACATTCTTTAGGAATTTTGTGCAAAGAAAAGAAGATGTCGCGCAGAACGAACGCATTGTGTGGAAGAGCAGTTACATTATAAGTAGCGGCAGTTGGAGAGCGTTGGTTATTGCGTTATTCCACCAGTTAAGCTAAAAAAGGTACTAAGCTCTAAAATGTGCATGTCACATTTCTACTTTTCTTTTTTCAAATAAGTCACACAAAAAATTAAATTCTTCGAAATGTTTTTGCATACATTGTGATTTTATTGCGTAGAATAAATATGCATTGAAAAATAATGAATGTACAGAAAAATAAGAAGTTGAAATTTATGTATGCGCTAAATAACTGCTTAAAAATGTGGAATACTTATCTCCGTTTAATGATATAATTTGACGTTGGTGTCTTCTGAATAATAATATAAAACAAACGACCTGAGTCACTCACCAGCAATGAACTAACACACCTCATGATGTCTCATCTTAGACACAAAACGTAGTTATACCTACATTTTAATTTGTTTTGCTATATATTCCAAAGTTGTGACATGCATTTTGAATTTGTCTTAATTTATATCCAATGTTAAATTGTCTGCTAAAAACTCACGTAGTTTGTTTTATATTATTTATCTCGGTTGTTTCTTTATTTTTATTTTACTTTAAAGAGTATTTTGTCTATGACCATAACTATCATGACATCAATTTATGTAGACAAATGATAACGGAATTTTTCCAGACTTTAAATAGTAAAATTTCTTATCTTTCGCAGGTTTTTCGTTGGTTACTCTGATAGAGTTCAAGAATTGTTTCTTGCTTCTGATGGAGATCTCATTGTCCAAATTTTAAACTGTTGTTGTATGATAAACTTTGTAATGTATTTACATTATCGTTTCTACTTCTATATAAAAATATTGAACTACACATGTACCTTGTCACGGCAAAAAGAGTTTCAGTCCTTTGTTGACGTTAGCGCCTAGTAATTTTGTCCCACAATTCTTTTGAATCCTGGAGATACGACAGCGAAAACACTAATGCGCGATTAATATAATTGTAATAATTCATAAAATTTATTTACATTTGCGTAGTGTTAATATTTTGCAACTACGTCTTCCAACCAGAGTGGGTTTCTTATTAAAAAAAATAAAACTGAAATGTTCTGTATATTATTTAACATGCTCTTAAGTTCAAATCTATAATAAGTGAGAAGATTATTATATAAAGCCAAATCTGATATATCTATAATCTTGAAATTATCAATTTAATAAGTTGGATTATTTTTTGAGGTTAGGTAATGGATAAAATGTGTTTCGCTCTATAGACCAACAAGTAACAAATTTAATTTTATTATTCCAATAATGTAAAGAGAAAAATTATAAGTTGTGTTCTTATCAGTGTTTTTGAATTGTAGCCCTTAAGTAAAGCACATTAAACTGGGAGAAACGTTGGCAGTGTGAAACAAGTTAAATTTTAGTTGAATAATCCTATAGTTCATAACTCAAAAGGTCGGAAAAGAGAAGTAAATGTATAATATTAAACTACAATACACCATTTTCACAACGAAGTTGAAATTTATGAATTTTCTTTTTATACAAACCTCCAAAAATATCGCTACTTTAGTTGCTCTGTCTATCGTTACTGCAAATTATTTAACGAATGCAAAATACCGTGCAAAACCGAGTAGAAGCGAAAGAGAATGACGACTTCAGAAAGAAGTATGAAAGTGAAGCAATATAAAATCAGAAAAAGGAACCAGATGGTTTAAGTAGATTTTAAATTAAGTCTGAAGAAATAATTCTTAGGTAGATGAATTTGATCAAACAATATTACTTCATTCCGAATAAAAATTATTCTCGTCAGTCGTGGACACGCATTAGAATCATTGATGTAAACATATCACGAAAATAGACTAAAATAAATGAAAAGATAAAATGATTTCTGTTGACGTCAATTGAACTTCAGAAGGCCTTGCAAAGGTCTCGTTTCCTCCGGGGGCTTTGACAAGATCCTGTTTCTCGGTGTCTGTAAACAACAGATAGAAGGGCGTACAGACTGCTGTGTGTAAGTATTTATGTCACTAATTACACGACAATTCAGTCTCGGTGAGTTGGATTAGCTCCGAGAATATAAAGGAGGAGTATGCATTCGGAAGGAAAATATCCATATTTTGCCAGGTGAAAATTTGAAAGATGAGCGATATTTTACCCGTGTATTTATTATTACAGATTGGCGGAAAAGTACTCATTATTTTTAGTAGTTTCAAATTATCGTTTCATTTCCGCTCATATTGACCACGCAGAGTAAAACGAGACAAATCAGCCAAATCTGATGCCATAAGTACAATTATGTTTAAAATGATAGCATAATATACCTAATTTTAATATGGTTTGCTATGTGGACACGTTTATTTACGCTTTGATAATGTGGTCAACTAAATAGACACAAGGTAATATCATTGTGTACTTTAGAAAATCTATCAAGTCTTGAAACAACTGGAAACTGAAACAGTTATGATTTTGGATAGTAAACGATACATAATACGTATGTAATTTTTCTAAAAATAAAAATAAAACGCTAGAAACAGTGAAATAAGTATTTATATCGGGTATTCAACTCCGATACAAAAAAGGGATAAAGTACACGCTCACGAAAGAACTTGTTGTTCTTGTAAACATGTATTTTAGGTAATGAAAATTGGCATATCGACATTCTTAGTTTTAATTGTTGAACGACTTTTAACAACTAACGATAATTAAACTGAAGAGTCTTAGAAAACCAATGGAAATCTCCCCCTGCTTTATTAACCTAATTAGCAAAAGAAATTGACAAATTACTGGCAATGAGCTTCAAAGAAGAGATTCCATCACTAATGCAATTGTTCCTTCTGATTTAAAAACATGCAGTGCAGGTGTTCAAAGTTGTAGGAAAGCAGTGACTAAAAAAAACAGGGCAGATTTCGTTTTTTTCTCCCAATAAACCTCTGCCCATTTCCTTATAGGAATAACACAAAAATGAATCGATGATTGACCCTTTTCTTTAACTTGTTACCACCCCAGGCAAAACTCCTGCACGACCATATAATTGAAGTGTTCCACACTACAGCTTAATGCATTTTCTCTATTTACAAACAAGTCAAAGTTTAACTCAAATTCCTTAATCGCTATGCAGATTTATACTACGAAAATGGTTGAATGTAATTAATAGTCGGGTAACTATTGGCCGTAAGATAAATAATAAATAAATAAATTTATTGTCAAAAAACAGTACAAACTGCGTATGACA
Organism: Laupala kohalensis; assembly: GCA_002313205.1. Lineage (NCBI taxonomy): Eukaryota > Metazoa > Arthropoda > Insecta > Orthoptera > Trigonidiidae > Laupala > Laupala kohalensis. The sequence continues at coordinate 300,681 of NNCF01127434.1, read as the reverse complement.
CCGTGGAGGAAAAAAAACTAATTTACTCTCCGGAAGCAAGCAAGGGACCATCCCATCAATTCCGATCAAGGGCCCCAATTATTGTTTCTTCTATATTTGTGTAATATGCCAGACTTTAAGCTGTTAAAATGAGAAATTCGCACAATTGATTGAGAGGATCCTGTTTAAATTGTCTAGTACCGAAAAAAATACTCCTTTTATGACATGAAAAATGTTATAATCAACAGATCCATTGCAAATTAAACGGGGACAAACTATGGGGTCTTCCAAATAACTTTCACCTTGCTTTTGGACATTACAAACAGTTTTGGCGTGAAGCGACAATTGTTAGCAAAAATGTCGGGACAAATAATTAAATGTATTTCAGTAACTAATTAAGGCCCAGTACGCATTGTTATAAAGTTGTTTTGGTAATTGTAAGGACTATATTTCGAAACCATAAAAAATAATTTTTCTTTGCAAAATTTTATTCAAAATACCTTACAGTCGTTTCCGGAGTTTTTTCAATAACTAATCCTTCAAAAGATTCTCGTATTTTGAAAGCTATCTTCTTAGATTTCCGTATTTTAAAAGATAAAACTACTCCCTATCTTCTTAATTTACTTCGTTTCTTTTCCCCCATTACCTGGCTGATTCTGGTAGACTTCAAAAATGTACTGCATGCCGGGAACCATCGAAATGGCAATACCTATACCTATTAATTTTGTTATTGACAAAAATTTACTAATTATGGGCAAATCAATATGAGTCAATAAATAATTGAATTTGATTAATGATTTATTTGAAATGAATTTAGAAGAAAAAAACAACAACTTCTTACTCTGTAATTCGGCTCTTGAATCCCTTGACAGAAGTAAGGAGGGGCTCCAGCACGACGACAGGTAAATAATTGCAGCCGCTGATCGTCCTATTGAATATTTACCTAATCGCTTTTTTGTCGTTGCTAAATCTAACATGTACGGGCGATCCCTTCGCGCGAAGTAAGTAGTTTTCGTAATGTCTTGTTTAATTGATACCTAGGTATCTTCTCCTATTGTGCCTTTGCATAATTCTCACAACTTAACCCTACTCCGCCCTTTTTCTACTGTATTCCAAGGGTAAAATTTTTTCCGTATCTTGAAGCAAAATTTATCACAATATTTGAATTTTTTTCTAGTTTTGTTACCTATGCAATCCTGTATGGGCATCTACATGAAATTAGCTGCGGGGTATTGATCTAATGAAAGATTCGTGATGCATTTATCTTGTGTACAAAGAAGAAAAAGAAAAGAAATCTGAATAATCTGGAGGGTTTTGCAAATAAAATGTCATTTTAGAACTCTCTAATCGAAGAGACGCGAAAATGGATACATCTTGCTTAAAATAATAAAATAATATTAAGAATATTTTCTCTTTATGATTTGTTCTATTTAAATAAATAGATCTCATTTGAATCTAACGTGAATTTTGTATACTCTTGAAAACGTTTGAAAGATAAAATATTTAGAGAAAAATATGTAATTCATGTACCAATAAGTTAGTCAGCGTATGTGAACAACATTGGTTCGCAGTGTAATTTACGCCATTCCTACACAAAATTATTTTCCAAGTTTAGGAGACACATCGATTCGATAATTTTGGGTCAAACAATACAGTCTCTTGTTGCATGTAAATTTATAGCCCATGAACATATCGTTTTCAGTAGGGTTTTGGGTTCGCCATACAAAAGTGATCCATATATTATATGATATAGTGCCCTCGTGTGCTGGCAGCTAATGCAGTCTGCACGTAGCAGTTTGAAAGGGAGTTGAGAGGAAGTAGATTGGGGTTTACTTCATTTTGCGCGAAGCTTTCCGCATAGCTCTTACTTCGAAGGATAGTGTTCTGTTTTTTCTGAAGCTTGGTAACATTTTACTACTAATATCTACACTTGCTGTAGATATTAATTACTTTCTAGCGAAGAAATTTTAGAAATGAAAACATATGGAGTTCCTCATGGATCTTCACTATGGACAGAAACTTATAGTCATTAACACAATCTCACAATAATCTCTTCAAGACAGATTTAAATGCATCCTAGAGATTTCAAATGAATTTAATATTCCATTCGATGTGCAAATATATTAAAGACAATCATTATAAGATATAAAACATTTATTTAATTATGATTTCGAGGCCAAGACTAGCCTCCACTTCAGGTTCATTTCATTCCATTAGGTTGCACTACTACACATCATACAGAATGTAAAGACGTAGTGCTTGATAGTAACGATTCCGATTCACATACACGGCAGATATAATTTCAATACAAACCTACCCAATTATCTATGTTTTTTTAAAATTTGACATGTGATTTTCACAACAGTTTGTTACTGGCATGTCAACACTTGATGTGCGTAGTAATGCAACTTAATGGAATAGAATGAACCTGAAGAGGAGGCTAGAGTCTTGGCCTCGAAAAGTTGTCGTCCTCAACCTCTGTGAATATGTGATTTTAACCATCAAGCGATCATGAAATAAATCAGTTTTGTATCTGATAATGATTGTCTTTAATATATTTGCACATCGAATGGAATATTAAATGATTATATAGACAATCAGAGAGTGAGTGACGTAAAAATTTCAAATGAATATTAAAAAATTCCGCGAAATTCATTACCATGACTCTTAAGTTAAGAATGATTTATTGAAATGGCTGGTTTGTTAATAAGCGGCTACTTGATTTTCATCTCATAAATTCCCCAATTAATTCGTTTGGGAACCTCGTATGCTCTTGTTGACTCCTGCGAGTGAAAGACGTGGACGCCGATTCGATGTGTAAAGACGAACATCGTTGTCACGTAACAATTTATGAAGAGTAAGAGGCAAAGACAATCCACGTCTGATATTTGTGAACAGAGGATAGTTATTCCAGATGCCAGTAGTGTATTACCAGACGCAATTTATTCGTCTTTTTGATATTTTTATTTGAAATTTTTTGGTTCAGTTCGTAAAAAATGGTGTCGTAGTTGGTACAAATAAAATAATCTGTCTACGACAATAACTCGAGATATAAATATCGAAAAATAACGGCATCTATTATTTTTAGGAGATATTTAGCTATCCTAAAATTAATTTTTATTGCTATTTCAGATTCTGCAGAAGAAAATCGACAAAAGTTTTATTTCAGTTATTTTATGGCATTGTGAGAGATGCTGATATAATTTAATTAATATTTTAGTGGTACGATATTTGCATGAGTGAATGGCCCTCTCATTAATATTAACATTACATCTGGTACATTGTTCTTACTCTGTTTTTTTTTGTGTTTCAGTGTCTCCCTTAATTATAAAACCCTGGACATATATTTTTTTCCTCTTTAAGAGTTTACGGTACTCTAAGGGGCGAACGCACTGACCTAGTTACCATTAGATCCACGAATCGAATTAAAACTATGAAAATTTTAAAAAATTAATTTTTTTTCAACACGGCTGATGATTTTTCCAGTTTTCCAGGAAATATTACCAATGAGATCTGTGTATTTTACACCAAAATTTCATTTCGTCCTAACGTTCACCAGATATCTTGGGCAATATTCCTACTTTCTTTCTCTCCACGTACAAGGTCGGACCGCAAGGCAGTACTGCTCTCGCAAAGCACGAGTACGTCGTACTGTCATTACTGTGTTCGACTACGTATCTACGAGAAAGTAAAAGACAATAGACGAGCACCACAAAAGCCCAACGACAGAAGAAACTCAGGTAGCAAACATCGCTCGGAGATAGTAACATCTACGGGAAGATAGTGCTGTCGTGCAACTGAAGCGACCGATTCCTCCCGCAAACCGGGAAGCGAAGCCACCTGTCAACCTGTCAAAACCCTTCTGCGTTTCGTTAACTTCCACTTGCTGCTGCAGTATCGATTTCTCTTCCCGTTTCCTCGATTCGAGAGGCGTTTTTTCCCAAGAGACCGACGAAACTTCCGTAATAAGAAGCAGCTTGGAAGTTTCGTGATAAACGAACATGAATTATTTGTTTCCGAAAATGAAAAGAAAACAATTCGTGTTTTATTTAAATTTGTTTTGGGATAGAAGGAAAATGATTTCAAAAGTCTGTCTCGGAAAACAATAGCAGCTGAAATTAAGTTTTGTAGATGGAAATTACTAAAAAATTTAATCAAATTTATGATATATGTATTCCACTTTTTAATCCGGATGTTCCGTGCATAATCCAAACTATCTAAAATACTGGACCTAATTAAACATACTCTAAATGTTTACTCAATAATAAATTAAGTAAAACAGACGCCTAAGGAATGACAATCATACCATTATATCAACGAGAAATTTGAAATTTCGAAAAGAGAAAACGTAATACCTTCAGAACACGGACAAGATACATGGTTCGAGAAAGGAAAAAAAGGTTTGTTATGTGTTTTGATAGGATTAGCTATATTATTTTTAAATGTAAAAAAAGAGTATTAATGAGCAAATGTATATTTTAGGCAAACGTATTTCCAACTACTAGTGAGCTCTCATTCTGATTTATTGTTAATCAGTCTGTTTCTTTTTTATCACTTCTATATAAACATGTTACATAGCCCCTTCACTTATAAGGTTATTAAAGTCTGAAAATACGAAATTGATTTTAACACTTAAAAATAAAATAAATAATTTGATAACAAAAGGAAATGATATAAAAGATCATATGAATACTAACAATGTAGTATACAAAATAAAGTGCATAGATTATCATGTAGGTCAAACAAAAGGAGAGTTAAAAATTAGGAGAAAAATTTAAAATCAGTTGAACAAAGTGTGAAAATTCGATTACTTGATGGATTGGAATGACATATTAATATTAGACAAAAGTTAATTATTATAGACGTAGCATATCAGAAATGATATTGATAAAAAAATACAACCGGAAGTTTGACACGGAAAAGCTATCTGGTATTATAAAATGTTTGCGTAGTTTCTGCTTTTTTGTAGACAAATCTTGCGTTCATATTTACTGTTCTGTTTTGTTTCATGTTATAATTTGTAACGCCTCACGACGACTTCAACATAAAGGCGAAACGTTGTGTACTTAACATCACCAAATTTATAGTATTCGTCCATCATAAGGTCGTAAGTCTTTAATATTTATTTTCATTAAATAATGGACTGTAGTAGAGTTATTAGTTTTATTAATAATTATCCGATACAATGGAATACCATAAATATTTTCAATGGGTGTCAACGAGGATTCCAGGATGACTATCATCGTACGAAACTCTAATATTGACGCTAGTGAAGTGATGGGAACTCAGAAAGTATATCATAAACCCATCCTGGCCCGGGTTTTTCTCCGTTTTTCCTTCTGGTAGAGGCGGATTTATCATACAGGTTCTCTAGGCTTTCTCTAGGGGCGTGTTTATTGTAACAATAAATCGTGAATTTAGTGTTATTTCAATTCTTATGATTTTTAAACACTATACTCAGAATAATCTATAGTTCGATAATAACTTGTACATGTAATTTTTTGCTTAAAATTACAAACATATTGACATTCTATTAGTATTATAACTCGCAGCTAACTTTTTATCTTATCTAGGAACTTTTGCTGAATTTTTTGAATCCGCCTCTGCCTTAGGGCCCTTGATCGGAATTGATGGGATGGTCCCTTGCTTGCTTCCGGAGAGTAAATTAGTTTTTTTTCCCTCCACGTGGTCATACGCAGTTTGTACTGTTTTTTGACAATAAATTTATTAATGAAATTTACAATTGTACCCAACTCCAAAGAATTACATTCTGTAAAAAGAATCACAATATGCTTGAATTTGTGAAACAAATCTGTATTTCCTTATACGGTAATTTATGGCATTATAACAAACTTCGAGTCAAAAAGGAAAATTGCAAAAAAAAAAACAAACAAAAAAAACACGTACTCTAAAAACACTGTTTATAATGTCTTAGTGCTGCTCTCGATTTTTTTGTAATTTTCGATTATTTTTTTTTGAACTGTTCTATGAAGACACCCACCATATTAATATTAGTGATTCGTAATGTAAGAAAACATTTAGATTATTGAAAATATCTTTTTGTTTGTTTGATAAAAAAAAATATTTGGAATATTTTTACAGTATACATTTTATTTTAAAGAATAATAGGCATATTTTATCAATTCTTTCGATTATTTTAATTTTTCACACCCCCGCGACGTTTTCATTTCGATCTATGGTTCATGTAGGATGCTTTAAAGAGGAGTCATCCAAATTCGTTATATCCATTCTGTTTCCTAATAAAATGGTCTTTCAAATTAGCTAATACAGAGAGGGCGTTGTAAAAGAAAAGACAGGCTCAATCCGCAGCGTTTTCACCCGGGGGTTAGTGATCAAACATTAATGTATGGTACTACTACTATTTTTATGAGCCACTATGGACTACGCTCACTTCAACTGGGTTTTCCTTTCCTCTACTCTTTCCACCACTCCTTCATTCTTTCTCTATCTTATCTTTTCTTTCTTCCGTCTTGCATCCATCTTTATCTTAGACTTTTCCTGAAAATCTTTACCCCTTTGCAATTTTTTCGGAAAGGTTATTCTTGATTGTATATCCTCTGTACTAATATGTAGTTCTTCCGTATCTTTCTCAGTCTCATTAAACCAAACCATTCTCAATTTCCAAAATAATTAAACAATTTTCTTGTCATCCATTCTTTTGATGCGTCCATAAAAGTCAATTCTCCTTTTCCTAATTGTGTCTGAATTTTTTTTCTTCTTCTGTGAAACCAAGAACTATAACCAAGAAATCGAGGCCAATATTCGCATCACTGTTGGAGATACGGTACGCGTTAAGTTCCTCCATATTTTCAGGATTAGGGTTAGCTTGGTGCCATGGAAAATGAGTAACCTTATTTCTCTAAAGCTTTACTAAGAACGTTGCTGCGAAACCTACTCATGAAACAAACAAAAAGGATTATTTACGTTCAAAATTAAGGAATACACCCCGGACCAGCATCGCAGTAGAAGTTAATTTTGGTCACCCCACATTTAATAAAGACCATAATTTTCTGAAATTTCACCCCATAAAATGGTGAAGATGAAGAAAGTCTGCACTGTAGGCAAACTGCGAAGCCGACGCTGCGAGCTAGAAGGAAAACAAAATCAATAGCCTTGGCGCAGGAACAAAGGGCGCTTAAAGAATACATTCCCCCGCAAAAAAACATACACGCGCTATGTAACTTTTATGTGGCTTTGTGCTCTTTTCAAAAACCACGAGGTACGTTCTTCATAGGTTAGAGAGTGACTCCGAATATTTGTTGAATAGCTTTTGTTAGTATATACCGACCTCGGAAGCTGAAATCATTTGTTTCCTTCTTGAAAGAAAAGTCACTTCTATCTTCTTCCGAGTCTTATACTGTCTGGAATGCATTTTAGTCTCAGTTCTTCCAAAACTTCTTGAATATGCTCAACTCATCTTTCTAATTGGAAAATGTATGGAACAAAGATTCATTAACAGATGCAGTGGCACGTACAGAAGGTGGAGAGTCAACACCTCTTCCAAGAGCATGAACCTCGACACAGAAAAGAAAAAAAAAATCATACAAAACAATGTTAATGGAATAAAGTCTAAATATACAGAAAGATAATTAACAGACACATGTTTTACATTTATATTATACTTAAGAAATAGAATATATTACTTTATACAACATGCAAGACAAATTTTAAATATTTTAAATGTAACAAGTCACAACCTCTTTTTCATCCCGATTATTTCTCTACAGGAACAAATAAAAAATTAACTCGGATGTAAAATGAATACGGAGAAAATATCTAATGATATTCTAACCCTACAATTCCGGGTTTAAACTAGCATATTCTCCCACAAATCCTCCACCATTTTTTTTTCTTATTATACTATGAAATTTCGAAGAAGAAGTCAACATAGCACACGCCTATCCTATACATATAGAAGGAGTAAATTCTAAAAATAAAATACATCCACAAAATATATACCTTATGCGTGTAATGGGCGGCAAAATAATTGTACTTGGGTGCTGTGGATAAAAGAATCTTAAACTCGAGCTAAACACCACGACACAATATATGGCGGGTCCGAGAAAATATTGTCGCCATATGGAATATCGACGTGTTTCTGGCTTCTGCTTTATCGGGAAATATTGTTTTCGTATACTACATGAAATGTAGTATAAAGCACAAAAACATAAAAGTAATATAATGTGCAATAATTGTAAATAATGTTTTCAAGAAGTCTCGGAGATGATAATAAAAATATATTAACATTTGAGGGTCTAAACTTATCGACAGTTAAGTAGCAAAAATATCGTTGTTTCGGTGCAATGTTGCGACAAGTATCGATCCTCTGGAATCGCCAAGAAACGACACCACTGACTTGTCAACATATTCACAAATAACTTAAAAGCAATCTTGACCACGTGTGGGAATAAGGATATGACATCTTGAGTTTTGGACACAATCTTGAGTTTACACCCTTCATCAGATCACCGACGTTTCGGCTTTTGTAAAGTCATCTTAAGGTCTCTCTGCATTCATAATTGAGTCTCATCATCAAACATGTCACTTAACCTAGATATAATATTGATTTTATTCTAATTGTCTTGATATCTGTTTACTTTAAGGACACTACTATGCGAATATTATTATAGACAATCATTTTTTAACGTAATATTTTATTAGTATTCATAATACATGGCCAACGTTTCGATGCTAGTTTGACATCAACTTCAGGGTCGCTACTGTATTATTTTAAATGCTCCAAATCATTCAAAAATTCTCTTTTTGGATAATTATACAAAATTATCACATAATGATTAATAAGAGAGAATTTTTCGATAATTTGGAGCATTTCAAATAATATAGCACCGACCTGAAGATGATGTCAAACTAGCATCGAAACGTTGACCATGTATTATGAATACTAATAAAGTGTTACGTTAAAAAAATGATTGTCTATAATAATATTCGCATAGTAATGTCCTTAAAGTAAACAGATATCACTTAAGTATCACCAAAATTAGCATATAAATGGTTATCACATAAAACTAATGAAAGTGGGAACGTTCGCGATCTCATAAACTATGTAAATGTTGTGATCTAAACTCAAGATATCCTATCCTTCTTAAAAACTTCACCACAATGGGCAAATTCGATACGAAAAGGGGAAACGATCTGTATCTGAGCATCATAGCCCATATGAACAACGCGACGCCTCTCTGAAGAATATCTCCACTGGTAATTTAAAAGGGTACAAATATGGCTGCGTTCATTTGCAATTTCGTCTCATAACTCCAAATCAAGCAATTATGCAATTCATGCCAGCGCAATACTTCCGCCTTGGTGAAACCGACAAAACTGGAAAGCTCTCCGTTCGGAACAAGTGCTTTCCAACGTCGTGTGCGAGAATCTCCAAACGCACATATTACCCGAAATACAAGTTTCAACGCGAAAACATCTGCCGGTCGCGGGTTTCATTAAATCAAAGCCAAGGCGGAACTAAATGAAAATCTCATTGTCCGGTACTCATTTGTTCCAAAACACACAAAACAATTGAAACACACGACTTGACAAAATAATTTTAAAAAAAAATGTATTATTGATACAGCTACATAGCGTATGACTCGGATGGAAGAAGTTAGTAAAATCTAACTCTACATTTAATTAAATAACCCTTTCTGACGTAAAACAATAAATATGAAACAAACTTGAAACTTTAGATAACTTTTACGCAGCTAGAAAATTCGTTACCAATGAATTTCAGGGCGCAGTTCGCGCAGACCACAGCAAAATAGGACAGAGGTCCTCATCTCTACGAACAATAATTTAACTAATTATAACTTTTAGTTTTCATTTGGATTTAAATGTCCATTCGAATTTGAAAGCTAGAAAATGTTTGTACGTAAAACAGGAACATTAGCTTTTAATTAAGTTTTCACTTAATTAGAATTAAAGTTACCGGTAAACATTGAGAAAAATGAAACGTATTAAGCAAATATAAAACTTTTTTCATTAGGTTGCTGTAAATTTATATCGGGGTTTTATAGTATATTTGTATGTATGAAACTCTTTACAATAAACACATTTCTCTGTATTCTATTGGGTGCATTTCTTTAATAGTAAAAGGGAAATCATGGGAAATAGGGGAAGTAATATCAATTACATTAGAAATGAAATAAATTAAAAAGAAGAACGCAGCCACGTACTTTTGCTTTTTTTTTTTCAAACTTTGCCATATAAAGGTATATCCAAATATTTATTAATTGTATTCTCTTTTCGACTATTTTATTTCTAATGTGTCTTGTCTCATAATTATCTTTACTAACTATCAACCTACATGTACTTAGTATTTTTTACTGTTTAAATTATTTTTTTATTCTTTCTCACATCTTTTTGTAACATGAATATATGGAACAATCATTCAAATGAGCTTTTTCAAGCACGCGTAATAAAAATGGAAATATACGATAAAATGTAAATAAAATTTACATATGCCTAAGTATTGTCCAGCCCTGAACAAATAATTATAATATTACGAATCGTTGGCGGTATAAAATAAATGTTTTATATATGACTTATCCTCAAAAAACTAATCAGTCAGTCAATATGCCTAAGGTTACGCATTTTGTTGGTTGTCGCACATGAAAATAAATTTCATAATTCAGACGAAAATTCCAGATTGTACGTCATCTCCACAGAATTACATCAAAAACTAGCGCAAACCAAACGAGGTAATGGAAAAATGATCGGTTTTCAAAAAATATGAAAATATTAGCTCGACTTTTCGTGAATTTCATCAAAGAGAAAAGTTTGATAGCTCATCAAAAAAGTTAGTCCCTTCCTCTGAAAAAATTCTGCTCTTAACGGCACAACGGGATGTTTCACGTCTAAATAAAGTTGTGAGAATTTAAAAAATGAGTCTTGATATTCATTCTTTCACTGACATGTCATTTCGCTCAAATACAACTCACTTCATTTACGTCTCCCGAATGAAAACCAATTATGTCGAGTAAACATCGCATCTTCCCAATTATTTCACATAAATGTGTATAGATAGAAGAGCAGGTCTTATGGCCTGAATATCACATAAATCATGTGTATAGATTGAAGAGCGGGTCTTATGGCCTGAATATCACACAATTCATAAAATAAATAAATAAATGCAATTTTGTTATTTTCTCCTTTAACTAGTTGAATCCAGAAAAAAAAAAAAAATGAAATGACCTCATATGATCGTCTAAATAAGAAGTGAAAAATCGAAGCACCAAAGAGAGATGGTTTTTCCCGGTTAGCGAGGAGATTGTGATTATGGAAGTCATGTATGAAGAACCACGTACTGTGTACAGAACTAAGAGATAGGTCTTACATATTTTATGAGTTGGAATTAATGCGATATTTTTTCGCCTGACTTTTGTTGCTGTTCTGAGAATATGATGTACGCATAAAGAGAGAGAGAGTTAGAAAGCACAGCCACGGACAAACTTTTTCTCTTACTACGTATAATAAAGAAAGACGAACATGTTACTATTTTACGCACGGTTGTCGTCAATGTTTTGTTATATGTCGTCTGACATCTCGTCACGCTTTTCAAGAAAAATGGGTTAAAAAGTAAGAAGAATAATGATTAGTTCATTAATTATACGAAAATGATTCATATTGTCAGCAATTCAATAGTGAATTGACTCTAAAATTAATTTAATGAATTAGTTTAATGTAATGAATTTTTATATCGTTACTTAAAATTCTGATAAAGAGGGATATTCATTGTCTTATTTGTTTTTACAAAGGGATTTCGTTCCAAGTTAAATCTGTCAACGACAAAGAAACTCAGAAATTATAATGTAATGTTAACATTCTTTTGGACATATTTTAAAAGTATTTTTAGATTCAACTTGCAGAGTGTTTTTGGAATCGCATTTTACTTTCTCAAAATTAACAATTTATAAAAAGCTAATGAAAAGTAATACGTATAAAATTTTATAAATGAAATGTCTGAATGGAACCTAATGAAATTCTCTTAACACGTTCAAATGATAAGACAAAAAAAGATCTTCAGTGGATTCCGGTGAATCTATTTTCACGTATATACAATTAACGCCCAAGATCAAATAACAGCCAAACTACAGAAAACATACTTTTATTCCTATGACTTGCGTCACGGTTAATGCACACTTAGTATACTCTGTAGTACACTACCACGAATGCAAGTTACCCCAATCACCATAGTACCAGTAACACGCCGTTCCTCAAGGACCTCAGGACCTTTTTGAAATAATATTTTTGTTCCTCTACAAACAACAGCTTTCATGATGTTATTTTTATAAAACAAAATGCTGAACATAAAAAATGGTTAAAAAGGAATTTTAACACAAGTTACAAGTTACGTTACGTGTGTTAGGAAGTTTGATGTTTAATTTTTGATTTGTAATATTCCTTTTGTATAATAATAAACAAATTTGAACGTTATTTTTATGTTTTATAAGATTTATAATCCTTATAACTGTATTTTTGCGTGAAGCACCCCATTAATCGAACGAGTTGTAATGAACACACAATTTTTAATAAGACCCAATACAAGGTTTTACTGACATGAAAATTATAAATAGTTACACCTCACAACTTATTTTCCAATTCATCATTTGTTAAATATTTATATCAAATTGTGTAGTTCATGTAAACAGTATTTACATAAATAATTGGATTTCAAGTAAGGTGGGCGTTTTTTGCCTAAGGCAGCTAAGTTAAAGAAAATGAATTGTGTATTTAATAATAAAATTATACAATGAAATAGTCTACTCTGTCATAATCCTTTAAATCACAAGCAAAAAGCGTTTTCAGTCGCTCAGTGCACATCAACAGGTTTAAAAACAAATATAAACAAAGATAATCAAAATTTAAAAATACATTAACGTAAGCGAAAAGATTAAAAATAATTTTGAGACTGGAAGAAGGCGTACGTTGTAGGAAAGTAGAGGAAAAAACTTGGGGTATTTTATACGATAATATTTGTGAAAGTTGGAGGTGATTAAATAATGGGTTCTATAAATAAGTCAAAAAATAAATGAACAAAGTCCACTTTCTTTCATAATACACTTCTCACGCCCACAATGTATTGTACCCATCCTGGCCCGGGTTTTTCTCCGGTTTTCCTTCGGGTAGAGGCGGATTTATCATACAGGTTCTCTAGGCTTTGTCTAGGGGCGGGTCTATTGTAACAATAAATCGTGAATTTAGTGTTATTTCAATTCTTTTGATTTTTAAGCACTATACTCAGAATAATCTATAGTTCGATAATAACTTACATGTAATTTTTTGCTTAAAATTACAAACATATTGACATTCTATTAGTATTATAACTCGCAGCTAACTTTTTATCTTATCTAGGAATTTTTGCTGAATTTTTTGAATCCGCCTCTGCCTTAGGGCCCTTGATCGGAATTGATGGGATGGTCCCTTGCTTGCTTCCGGAGAGTAAATTAGTTTTTTTTCCCTCCACGTGGTCATACGCAGTTTGTACTGTTTTTTGACAATAAATTTATTTATATTTATTTATTTATATTTTAAAATTTGGTCATGTATGCTTATATTTGCTTTTAGTGCTGAAGATGCTCGTTTAGTGCTTGTCTTATTAAAGGATTATGACAGAGTAGACTATACCATTGTATTATTATTAATTGTACAACCTCCGTCTATACCTCACCATTCATTTATCCTACAAATTATACAAATGTTTATACAATTAATAAATCCTTTCTTTTTATTTCTTAATGTCATAAACCATTTCAAATTTGTCTATCCATCAATATTTCCCGTTTTTCTACGAACTATCGTACCAAATATATCTTGGAGATAATAACCTTACGAAGAGATAAAGTATAAATCATCGTGGAGTCCCCTTTCGAAAAGTCATTGAGAAAATCGGTTTCCTTTTCACACATTTACTATCCTTTCATCTCCGCTTGTATTTGAAAAGCAAAAATTTCTTCTCTGCAGCTGCTCCTTCAGTAGTTTCATATCGCATCGAGGGGAAGAGCTGACTGCTTGCCTATCGATTTTCCCTTTTCCACAGAATCCCTTCACACGTTTGAATTAAGGGCTCGACGGCGAAACCTGGCTTCCGACAAAACTCGGAAATTGATATTTTCTCTTTTTATTATTCCTTCTTAGGCATTGCGTCTTTAGCTGGGAGGAAAAATAAACTTGGTGAAAGAATGCAATCGCTATCGAAAGGCTCTTATGAAACGTTGATACCGACATCCCTGTGGAGATAAAGCACTCAACCGGTCATCTAATGCATTAAGCCGTCTCACAGGGGAAAGCAGAGAGAAGAGGTTGCTCGGAGGCGCAGAAGACCAAAAAGGCGAGGAGGGAAAAATATTAGAAATTGAAATAAAACAGAGGAAAGAATATACACGAGGATGACAACCAAGAGAATGAAGATGAAAGAAGTGAGATGGGTTAATGAACCATGGGGCGAGGACCGTGTACTTTAATCAAATCGGGAGTGCCTCTCTTCACATCATCTCCCAAAAGCAATGGATTAGGTCACAATATTGATCGTTTTTCATTATTCTCTCATTTTTCCCAAATCACCCCTCAGGGTATTACTCCTTGAAGGATAAATTTCGACTTAAAAACAGTAATGTTACTCTTAATTTGAACATCAAGTGTGCAACATTCCATCAAGAATTCTCATGTAGATAGTCATTTGAAGATTAAGAGNTATATATTTCGTTCTGTCACACCATAATTGGCGAGAACTCCTGTTATAACAAAAATACTCCTCCTTCACTCCATTATTTCTTCGAGACAATAATTTTAAAACAGTGACCTTACTAGATACAATCAAGAAAATTTCTTACAACTTACTTTGTCTTCTTGTTCCTTTTCGTACGAGATTGAAATCCAAACTTAGTAAATTACGCTTTGTATGAATATGGATTTTACATGTACTTCCACCAGGTACTTAAAAATAAAGTAGTTATGTCACAACCAAACATTTCCATAGCGATTGTTTTACGAATACTCTTGCAATATTTAAATTATACATAAGTTGTCATATAAGTGATATCACACTATATTAGGGAATTTTAACCCTTGAACAAGTTAGGAATTAAATTAAAATCGATAAAGTGTTATGCGTATAATTAGAGTAAGTTACGACTGAAATGATTTTATGAAAGGGAGTAAATGTGTGTATGTGTGAGTGAGAAGGAATAAAATGAATCCACATTGTAGTGTACAACCGAACAAGAATCTAATTGACTTTTATTTCTCTTGAGAAAACGTACCCAATATTGTGCCTAAATAAACACAGGAGCTACTCTTTCAGTCTAACAACAATGTGTGTTTATTAATGTTTCATATGTTTTCTCGTATGTACATTATACATTTGTTTGCATTTCACGAATGTTGGTTTGGATATTGGACACGGGATATTATTTACATAATTCAGATTTGTATGTCTCTGCCAGAACGAAGTTTATTAGATAGTCTAAATTAAAATTTATGGTTAATGAAGAGTATTTTCATTTAATGAAAGTTGTATCACAAATATCTACTCAACAGCAAAAATTCTTGGAACGGTATTTTGTTTCACTTAAATTATATCATTTTTGTGTTGTATTGTATAAGTTTAGTTTTGTATGTACTCAACCTTGCCACGGTTGTGTACATTAATTATGTAGCCCCATCCTGACCCGGGTTCTTCTCTGGTTTTCCTTCGGATAGAGACGGAGTTTTTATAAAGACTCGCCAGGTTCTTGCCTAGGGGTGGAACCTATTGAAATAATAAATCTCGAATTCAATTCTTACGATTTATCATCAATACATTCTGAATAATCTATAGTTTGATAATTGTGAAATTACTTTCTTGTGTTCTATTAAATACAAATTTGTTGGTGTTATGTTAATATTATAACATGTACCGAGCTATTTTTATTTTTAGGAGTGTCCTGAAATGTTAAATCCGCATCTACCTTACGACCCTTGTTCGGAATCGATGGGATGGTCCGTTGCTTGCTTCCGGAGAGTAAATTAGTTTATTGTCCTCCACGTGGTCATACGCAATTTGTAACTGCTCTTTTTGACAATAAAAGTTTATTATCAACTAGATAATGTAAAAATTAATCAATAGAAATTCTCGACCACGTGTTTGAAAGAGAATACGATTTCTTGACCATAGGTCATGAATTCATCATCTATCAGATTGCCAACGTTTTGACTTTCAATAGGCATGAAAACATGAAAACTGATACGGTTAAGTTCAATGTACAAGAATATTATCAACAACATGCCTACTCACACCCATTAGTAGTTATATTATGTTAATCAAGAGTTATGTGGTTGTTTTTTTTGTGGGACTTTACGGCTCATGTCAACATCAAAGGNGGAAAATGCACTTACGCACTAGGGAGAGCCAATATGACTCTCCCCGCGTGTGGGACTCGCCGAATGATTGAACCCTACCCACTAAAAACCCTCCTGATCTACAACATACCAAAACATATCTCACAACATACATCGAAACATTAAATGGAGGGGGGGCAAAAAATGAGGGGGGGACGAAGAATAAGGGGGGACAGAAATGAGAGGGATAAGGAAAATGACAGATACCCTAGCCTTAATAGCGTCGGGATTGAAAAGAACAAGAGGTCACCAAGGGAGGTCAGAAAAGAGAAAGGAATGAGCTAAATTAATTAAACACGAAAGTGGAGTAGTTTGAAGGATACTAATATCAATCAGTTCTTTTACTACATTATTTTTTATCTTAAAACGAATGTTTTACCTTCAAGTATCAAATTATTTTTATCTATATCTTTATTCTCATTCTTCTGCTTTATCTCATTGTTTATGTCGCACGTATTATAATATCTGGTCTTATGTGTTTAATATTGTAAAGTTCTAGATCTCTCTTACATAGACGACAAGCTACGCGTTTCTCTCTCCTAAATCATTATCTCAATACATGTTTTCGTTTTTCGTTGTCCAACGTGATTGTTTCCTCTCCAGAAATCGTGTTTCTAAATTCAATCATGTTTCCTGGAATGTGAGAAGATGTAATTGCGTAGACTTTATAACCGCCTCCGAACTCGGCAGTCAAATAATTGATATCTGTTGCCAATTACGTGCAGTCACGCTTTCTCAAAGGGTGCAAACGTCCTCTTCGTACACCAGGGTTCTAGGGCTGCCCTCTTCGCTACACGAAGCGAACTCGTGAAGGCACCCGGGGAATTTTCTCATTACATTTCCATTTCGTATAAGGAAAGAAATTTGACCAGAGGAAGAGCCTAACGTTTTCTGCGTATCTCAACGGAGGTTAGGAATGGTTGCGTCTGGAAAAAGAAGTCCGAGACCTGAAATGGCGGTTAAGAGGAAAAAACAACAACGTGAAGTCTTTCCTGCTCTGCATCTTGAAATGATATTTAGGTCTCGATTGAAAAAAGACGTTGTATTCAGCTCTTGCTTCTGACGCATTGAAACACCAGCACCAACACACACGAATTCTTTTAACCATCGCGTATTTTTTGTAAAATGTTATTCTAAAGAAATCGAAAGGGACGTGGGAGAAGTATTAAATCCAAGGAATGAGGGGAAAATATAACATATACAAAGCTATTTAAGTTATAAGTAGGGTATTTTCGATCTGAAAGATTCAGAACAGAGTCTACTAGAGCATCAATGATATTCTAATAGTCATACTGTTGGGATTTTTATCAAATCTTACCCGTGATGTATGTACTTGACCACACTACAACGATCCGCAATTATAATTCGTTTGTCTAGTTGACGCTTGAGCTACCGTCTGTGGTCCTCATAGCACCGTTTGTCCAGTTGTTCCCACTGTTGCCAAGTTGTACAGCATGGCTTGGATGTAATGGTCGGCTACGGCATGTCTGATAATGTGTCAGAGGGAGATACAAAGACCCATAGTCTTCTATACTATACTAGGATTCATGTATAAGTGGATAAAAAATGACATTATGTTGCATAAAAACATTACGTCAAATTTCTAACTCATAGGAAAACTTCCAATCTGGAAGTGCTCTGTACATTTTTTTAAATCAACTGATGATTTGCGAGGTTAGTGTCAGAAAACCTTCGTGTACAAGGTATACTCAAAGTCACGATACTTTGCCTAAAATTATTCAATATGGCTGCCTTAAACAAATTGCCAACCTCTACGAAACAAATTCTTCAAACTCACTTGCATGCAGGCAGCGGTCCACAATGTCATTCTCATCAGCTGATAATGTGAGATTAAAGCGTCCCGCAACATCTTGCTACAAGGATTTGAGGAAAAGCGTGGTCACAGAGAATTTAAGTAATAACCAAATAAATATTAATAGTAGTCACAAAAACCACTATTGGCTGTAAAGAAATACAAGTTAATAACACCACAAAACACAAAGGTAATATTCGTTCCACACGCTCGATGCAGAAAATACAGAATAGAACCATAAGAGCAAGTGAATTGAATTGGTGTCCGAGGTTGGCAATGGATTCAAGTTCCAATGTCTTGCCAACAGAACGCGAGGTACCCTTATCATTACACTTATGAACGATGGCGAAGTAAAAGCGTTGGCTACATTGAGTACAGGTTATATACCAACATCACCCAGTTAAATTGGCAATAAATAAATATATAAATAATTTATTGTCAAGAGAGCAGTTACTAACTGCATATGACTACGCTGAAAACAATAAAGTAATTTACTGCGACTAATACAAAATAAACTAATAATCACTGTGCGTTTCCGTTCATAATTTTTTTTTAAAGTTGAATTTATCGAGACAAAGTAAGAGGATTTTGAGAAGAGATGTAGTGGAATTGAAAGAGCTACGATGTCACCAAGCGATGTGAGGAGCAAGTCACAAAAGAAAGTTGGCTACAAATTCCAATAAAAAAAAAACGATCGAAACTGCTAGAAACGTAATGCAAATAACATAGTCAACTTGCGTGAGGATGCATCACAATAATTTCTAATAGATATAGTGGTAACGACACGTAACACTCGAATAGTTCACGGGTACCACTATAAATCCAGTAAGTCATAAAAATCTCCATGTTTTCCGCACCAAGTTAGTGTTTGTTAGGGTGGCATGTGAAACCGTAGGTTAGTAGAGATGGCTATGACTATAGTTGGGTATAGTTCATACTCTTTGCTTCCATAAATTCAACTTCAGAAAAAAAAAATCACAGACAGAAACGCACTTCGTTTGTCAGTTTATTGAATATTTAATTGCAGTAAATTACTTTGATGTCCTCAATTTGGTCTTGTAATAGCTCTCTTGACAATAAATTATTTATTTATTTATTTATTGTCTGTCTAATTGGCTTGATGTTGGTATAGCGCTTGTGCACAGTGTAGCCAACACTTCTATTTCTGCATCGCCCATAAGAGTAATGACATTTGTACCTCGTGTTATGTTGGCAGGACATTCGAATTTCTGAAAACTTTAATCTATCGGCCGCAATTCAATTAACTTGCTCTTATGGTGCTATTCCGTTCCTTGTGCATCGAGCGCGTGTAACGAATATTGTCTTGTGTCTTAGTTTGTTGTGTTTTCAACTTGTATTTCTTTACAGCAAATAGTCACTTTTGGGACTACTACAAATATTTATTTGGATATAACGTGAAGTTGTAGAAGTTGGCAATTCGTGTTAGGCAGCCATATTGGCAAAGTTACATGACTTGGAGTATATATTCCGATGTTTGATTTATTTTGAGGAGCTCTTCCATCATATTCTTTTTTGAATTCATGAGGATTTCAGGGCAACAGAGGAGAAGCGGGTTCATCCAAAAAGTCAGGTAACCAAAGGAAAAGGAAATATGAGTTGAAAAAAAAAAAATACTATGCCATGTAATGTGGATTGTAGGGCCAATCCTTTATCAAATAACTGAGTTACCGCGTCAGCGTATGAATTTTGTTCGTACATAATCGTTCTTTAACACCCATTTATATCAATTGAAAACGTCGTCAAATTAAATTGTCAAAACAATTGTCAATTAAACAATGCACGATGAACAAAACGAACACAGAAACAGGATGGGAAACAATAAATTGCAATGCGGGTTCCTAATGAGAAATATAGAAAAATGATGAATGATTGTTGACTATACATTGACAGGGGATTTTTACAATGCTACTTTAATGCTATTTTCACAATTAAAAAATAATCTAGTTAATACCAAAGTAAATTATAATTTTCCACGGTTTCATCCAGCCATATATAAGGTCCGAATGTTTCCGGGTGTACGTGCTACGCCTACCCCTCTCGAAAATTCAAAATTTTCTTTTATGTAGTCGTATGATGTGTGTAGTTCAGAATGGGAAAATTATATTATACATGATAATTACTTTATCGTTTACGCGAACACTTTGATCTAACAAAACGTAAAGCAAGTACATTCCACCCACATCAGCTCAAAGCGTGTGATAACGATCGTTCTAGATGTATTCATTTTAGTAATATACCAAATATAGAATCTTCGCATTAGTTTAAGAAATCGCTTACTATAATTCCCTCCAACATAGATAACTGCGATGTACCAATTTCGTTATCTATACTTCTCTGCATCACTGCAACGAAAAACGCGATTTCCTATATTCTTCAGATATAACACTCGTCTGTAATACTAATCGACCCGTGCGATTTCGTACGGGTGTTTTTGTTGTGATACATTAGTCTTAGTAATAATATCGTATAGACAAAAACCAACAAGAGTACATGATGATCTTGACTAAAAGAACAATTTGAATTAGATCGCGATATTGAGTTAAAATTTAAGAAAATAAAAACTTCACACCAATTATCCCTTCAAAATCGGGATTATGATGTACTGTTAGGCATATTTGTTTTTTACATACAATTCTTACATTTTGCTGAAGTATCGAATGAAACAATAAAATTGACATGTGATTTCAAGGGTTTACTAACATTATGGGTATGAACCCAACATATGTTAATTCAAAACGTGAAATTAATTGTTTCAAAGTCATTTGCGCTCGAAACACGATCATCAGTTATGAGCTTACAAACATCGCGAAATGTCGAGAAGCAATACCTGAAAATTGTTCAAATTGAGTTATGAACCTCATATTCAATGAATACAATAAGTCGAATAAAATATTCGAAAACAAAGAGCTATTGAATTACCTTAATCAAATTATTGAAAAGTTCAATGATTAAAGCAATTTAATGAGCATGACGGAATGTAAAAAATGCGATACCGAAAGGGTTATGAATGATGATGAATATGCGTCCCCCATCAGAGAATATATTATTCATTGTTTTGGTTTAATAAATCGAGTCGTGTTTGATAAAGACATAATGGTAAAAATATTGAAGATATTCGAACACGGTTTCGTGAAATTTAAAGCAATGAAAACGAATATAAAAAATATAATTTCTATAACAAACAAAAATATTAAAGACATAAAACAATAAAAATATAATTCTAATATAATTAAAAATATTAGGTAAAGACATTTTGTATTGGTTTGTCAAATTAGCAAGAGCGTTGTCCACATTAATAATGAGACTACGAATCTCCACATAGAGTATAATTATTTTCGAGTAGTTAACTAGAGTTGTGCATAACACTGCTTTACAGGGAACTGATGTTATAAATTATTGTGGATTTGGGTACGATATAAATTGAAACGAATGCAAGTATCTCATCCATTCATACTTGAGCTACGGAAACAATATAAAAGAAGCACAATATAATCGTAAAGATCTAAACAAAAATGAAGATAAAAATGGAAGTGTGTTCCACTCAAAATTCAGATTAAGTTTAGTAATTTTAACCAAAACACGTTCTAGTTACAGATTACAAAAATAACATCCTTCGTTGTTGTTTTTCTTGTAACAAAAATTGAGAAAACACTAGCATATATAAATGTCACTAATCTCTGAAGATGCATTCTACACCTCTTCGTAATTGCATTTTAATGCCGTTTCTGTAGACTTACGCTTACAAGGAAGGAAAATAGTATCTTTAAGGAGATTTACCATGTTCGTATTCAGACACACTCGCACACGGAGACGAGAAAACTCTATTTGCAATGTGATTTCTTCCCTCCTGACCTCGTTTTGACGGACAGGGCTGTACACATCGTCTTGAAAGAAACCGAATGGAACAATAGTCACGGGACCTCACTACGAAATTGTAGAAACCAGACATCACGCTTTTAGCCAAAATACTATCGTCGAAGACAAATTACAATTGACGTCTCTAATCTTCGTTTCCGATAAATCAATGTTTAGAAAATCGAAAAAAAAAGTTTAATAAATAAAGATATTGTTATTGAGAAAAGCAGGACACTTTTTCCCCAAGAGCATGAATAACGACTAGATAATGACGTAGTTTCAATTGCTTCAGCATGATTTGTTCATACAGTCCTCTTTATTACAAAAACTATCGTAAACAGACGAAACAACTTGCTATTTGCAGTTAGACGTAAATGGAGAATGTATTCAAATGAATAAATTGTAAAACGAACAAAATAAAATAGAAAACAATTGTACAAATTGGATAAAGTTTCTGTGGTTCATCAAGAATTTAGACAATTTCAATAGTTTTATCGGACATGCAAATTCCATTCTCTTAATAATGATAAACTATAACAATATTCTATGGATTATTAATATTCTTTTAAAATATTATAAAGATTATACATGTATAAACGTAATTTAAAACATTTTAAAAATAATGTTTCATTTTTAAGACGTTTTCTCTTTATTGCCTCTAAAATATATATTTTGCAATAATTACTGTCATTTAAAAAAATTATGAGATCGAAGAAAACAAAAATAGTGATTAAATGAGTTACGAATACATTGTTGTACTATAAAATATTATTTACCTCTAAATATTTGAGTTGTTCTGTGTATCTTCAGAGTATTATCATTCATTCTCATCATGTTTTATCAACATTACATTTCTTTAGTCTAAAAATACTATAAAAAAATAAATTTACTATTAAAAACGCAGTTAAAATCTACGCATGGCCACGTGGAGGACAATAAACTAATTTAATCTCCGGAAGCAAGTAAGGGAACATCACATCAATTCCGATCAGGTGCCCTGAGTTAGAGGCGGATTTAATATTGCAGCAGACTACTAATAAAGTTAGATAAGAATAAAAATAGCTAGCTACGTAATACAATATAAAAAAGATTATCAGCAAACCTGTATTTAATAAAACCCCCCAAAATATTTCACAAGTACGTATTCGAACTGTTATCAAACTATAGATTATTCGGAATTTATTGTTTATAAATCATAACTAAAGTCGAGATTTATTATTACAGTAGACCATCGTCCGTATGCAAGAACCTAGAGAGCATGCACATAAAATCCGTCTCAACCAGAAGGAAAGACCGGAGAAAAATCCGGGTCAGGATCGATCTAGATTTAGATGAAATGGTGAAAATACTCTCTCTTAAATAAAAATCAAATCCATATCAACACGAGGCCTCGCTTGGCCGTACCTATCATCCACCCCTGAGGATATCCCCGTCGGTGAGTATCTGAAGCAACTACCTCCAAAGGCCCACAAGAACGAGAGAAGGTTCGTCGGCATTCGCAGGCACGCGTCACCGATTTCCCCAGGGAGATGCAAGCCCTTTGTTTCTCCTTCCCTCTTTCTCGCTTATCCGCCCTTCCTCGAATGACCACAGACGCAGACCGCACGCATTGCCATACCACTCGCTTCCTCTTTTCATCGTATCACGAGAGAAGATTTCATGCTATGGCACCTCATTAACGACGAAACCTCACCGCTGTGGTTTCGGAATGTTGGATTTTCAATACGATCTTCTTCATTGTTTAGCCACCAAGCACTGAAGCGAAATTCGTGTCATAAGTGGGAATCATACTCGTTCATATGACGACACCGACATGAAATAACAAAAACCGCAAAGATGTTAGGTCACCACGAACTACATTAATACTTATAACTAATGAAGGGTTCCCCGGAGAAATGTTGCATACGACCGTACTCTAAAATTACGTTTCGACGAAAAGATGTTGCACGTACTCACACATGGTTCATTGTATAATATTCCGCCTAATTAATTACTAGGGATGTTGGTTTTTAATTAGGGCAAATAAAACAAAATAATTTGACAAAATAAATAAGCTGACGTTTTGACCTTCGGTCACAACACAAACAAAACAGGGCATCCAATAAGTATAAATTTAAAATAAACGTAGCTAAACAAGTTATCACTCCAAATAAAACAAAAACATAATACATAACTGAATTAAGTACTTAAAAAGTACGTCGCACACATTCCAAACTCCAAAATAGTTCGCATGTTACATATTAACTATAACTATTACCCACTACAATTTACCAGATGTTTACAAATTGATTAAGCAAGCATGGAATAACCATATTGCCGACCTAACATCATTAAAACTGTTACCAACTCTAACCACCAACATACTGATTTCTTTACAAAAATATATATATATTAGAATTACAAATACATAAATAATTATATATACAAAAATATAACTATTACTGTTGTTATATTTCTCTGATTTAATAATATTGCAATACATAGAATTTCATTTGTCCACATCTGTTTTTTTGTTGCAAGTGAAATAATTGGAAATATGTATCACTTCCTTTATTCTTCTCGTTTTGAAAATGCTTCTGTTTTGTCAATAATTGAAACTTAATCAGCCTTGAACTTGTGGCCTATCTGCATAGCATGTTGAGGTGTGTCAGTGTGTTGCATTCCAACTTGTGTTGGTTCATCCTTTTGTATACCATCTGCCCCGTCTCACTGATATAAGTTTTCTCACAACCACCACGGGGAACAGAGTATACCACGCTACTGTACTAATTACGAGTACAATAGAACTTCGATTATCCGGGGTAATGGGGGGGGGGTCGCACGGATAAATGAAAACCACGGTTAATTCAATGAATTATGTAGATAAACATGCACACATATGTGTCTAAAATGTCACGTTATCAGGGGTTGAAATATGAAGTAATCAGTCTTCGTTTCTTGCAGTTTCAAATGATTTTTCTTACTTCATTTCTAATATTTCTCAAATTCATTACGTCCTGGAAGTCAAAATTTTATTGGTAATCGAGGGTCTCTGTCTCTAAGTTTCGAGGAACCTACGTGCAACTGTGTAAAAAGTATATGGATTTATATATGATAATATGTTTATTGTCAAAAAAGCAGTAAAAACTGCGTATGACGACGTGAAGGACAGTTAACTAATTTACTCTACAGTAGAAATTGTAGTTGAAATTCTTTTTTCCGTCGAAACAGATAGCACCACGGTTAGTCACGAACACAGTTAATCGAGACACGGTTAATCCAGGTTCTACTGTACTCAAGTAATTATTTGTATAAAAATACAATGAGATACTTAATAAGAACGAGTATGGACTATATATTTACATTGAAATGTTATTTTAGAACATGGTCACTTGGAACGTTTACTTAAAAAAAGCTTTTACTCAGCGTTCAGTTTCACAGAACCAACTTTCATTAAATATTTCTTCCGTTCATCTTATACCATACTTCTACTGAATAAATTGCTACAATTTAACAATATAATTGGTGTTGTGCTGAGTGACTGACTGACACATTTACTTGTTAGTGAACGCAGGGGAAATTTAAAAAAATACTAATATTGATAGAAATCTGAAATTTTGACATTTTGAAGAGGTGATTTAAGGTAAATTTTTATTTTCTATTTTTGCTCTATCACGGAAACTGAATGATATATCCCATACAGTTTTTGCACCTTCATGCTATTTTTGTCCACACTAATTTATAACGAAAGGTCGTGATTTTATGTAACGGTGATCATATAACTTTATATTTGACAAAATAATTTTGAATAATTAGAATTATTTTGATANCGTAGAGCTCAAGGTCCCGGGTTCGAATCCCGGTCCCGTCTCCCATTTTCATTCGACGTAACATGATTAATCTGTTACCTGGCGGTGAGGTTCACCGTAATCTAAGAGATTTCTATATTTTGATAAAATAATTTTTTTTAATGAATTCAAATTTCTAATCATGACCAACCACTTTTATTTGTATATATTAAATGTAGTCTTTCATCTCTAACCCGACGTGTACTTTCATGGAGACAATAGAGGTTCATTCATACTTACATAGTGTTCCAATAGTGATTCCCCCACATTGGATGAAATATGTTTTTCTTCACCCTTCGCGTGGTTTTCTTCTGTTTGGAAGAGTCCGTAGATTAAAAACACCTACGAAAATATAAGAATGGGTTTAAGTACAGCAATACCGATTTCTATGGTACGTGTACAGATAGATTCATAGAAATAAAATAACTGAACATAAAGAATGGTCACTGATGATTAAACAAATCAAGTACAATGTAATTATAATCGCAATACACTTCTACAGTTTTAGTTTACGGAAATAACATGAAAAATGATTTTTGTTAAAAATGCTAAACTCTCCTAATAAAAAATGTGACCATATTGTAAAAAATTAAAAGAAATAAGAAAATATTTGCAATTGTCTCTCCTATTCTTTAGGTAGTAGAATCTCATCCCCATGAGCCATAAAATCATTGTACAATATGTATTCCCGAATGTTAATTGCATCCTTGTAATTGCCCTCAAACACATGCGCTCTTGTTGAGAAAGTTCTTCATACACTATTCTCACACTCCCTGCTTTAATAACTGGTCATCCGTATTGTTAGAGAGCTGAATTCACCCTTGTGTAGAAAATACTCTGGGGGAGTATTTATTTACAAACTCCCACATTCGCTCAATCAAACTCGCGGAATTTGCTTGCATCAGAATCCCCGTTTTCCACCTCCAACATGGACCCTCGCTCTCCCTCCGTCGCGCACGAGGGAATTTCCTACCCGACGTCATTTCCACGACCCCATCCATGCTCTTCTCCCTTACAAATTCCCACCCCCTCGCGCACAACCGCGAGGAATTGGCCTCGCTGTAATTAAGTCGACGGCTGGCCGTTGGGGAGCGCGCGCTCGTGCGACTCGTAGCTGGCGAAGGGCTAATCTGCTTTTCGTAGCCCGCGCTTCGCCCAGCACGCTCTGCTCCCACTCGAACTGAATTCGCTCGGAATTAAAAAAAAATCGAGTGGAAGAGACCTCTACACTCGTTGAGACGGTTCACTCCCTTTACCGCGCCGCTACACGAGATCTCTGCTCGTATTCGAACAAGAAACGGTTGAGACAAAAACAAGCGGGGGTTGGAGTACGCGCACTAAAGAGAGGGTTGTGGATGGGTTCACCTACGCAAATGTGTGCATATAGAATAGCATCGTGGGCGCACCTTCGAAAATGTACGAGGAAACATGTACATGGAATGTCAAAAAAAAGGAAAAAAAGAATTATTTACTATATGTCTTATTAATTCTACTATTAACACCCATTATGCAATCAAGATAAATAAATAAATTACAACTTACGACCTTTTTACGGACAGTTTGGATAAATTTTGTGCGTTTTCATAAACTAAAAATTCTAAACATTATTTATTTATTTTACTCATTCCGAAATCACATTGTGTAGCAAAATATAGTACCTATTAAATTTCATAATACTATGCATCAAAAAATGTTCTCACGCTTTAAAGAATTATAGAAAATTATTTTCCTTTATACCAAGTTCAACTTTTGGGGAAAAAGTGTCAGTGGAATCGTTGATCCAGCTGCGAAATGGCAGGAGACTGACGTCGCAATGGTGGACGTACGTTTGAGCTTTGAACTTCTCAGACTGCGAGATATTTTCAGATGGAACACAGTAAAAATGAATTGTCACGTCAGAAACAACGTAATCTGCGTTGAGCGCAGAAATCCCTTTGGACACTTCATTGGAGTCACGGCAACGTGAGCTACAGAATCTGTTGTCACTCTCGCTCAGAAATGTATCAATGATGGCGAACAATTTAAATTTTCCTTTAACCACCATATGAAACCAGAAAGAACACTTCTGAGTAGGGAAATAAATTTTCAAGGACAGTGTAAACCCTGTATATTTTTTTTGACGCATCCTCCACATATCAGATGGAATATAATATTATGGCACTACAAAAGTATTATTAATTGTACATGCACAATATTATTATCTTCGGATCATATTTTCTGGGGATCGAATAGTAAAATCGTGTAACCGTTCACTCAAGCCTGGTTGGAGTGAAGCTCCAAAGAGTGCCTGTGATAAAACCCAAGCGAGTGAAGGAAGTCTCTAAATAAAAAATAAATGAACTATAAAATATGTAATATCATGAAACATTTGTAAATATAATATTGATGGAAATTTTTTCCTACTGTAATTTGTTGTACTTTTATTTTGTTCTATTACTTTGAACTATTACGTTGGATTGAAGAATATCGTAAGATTAAAAATACAAAGAAGAAAAAAACACTCGAATCTCGAGCTTTGGCAGTAATATATGATAATTACATCCAAACTCTATTGATTTATGGTGGATCCAAGGTATTTCGGTCGTCAGAAAATATGCATTTCGAATTCTTCCTTTGAGGACCATGCGCTAGTGAACGTGTCGTGCTTAAAGTACGAGGGCAAGTCAATATATAAATCGTAAACGTCAGTTTCCCTTATACCGTTTTAAATTACTAGCGCGATTTCTGTCTGTAGATGGCAGCATATGTATGCTTGTCGTATAGGTTGCGTGACATCTCGTAGGCACGCAGTCAGTCAGAGGCAGCCAGTGCACGATGCCGGTTGTGTTGCATGAGTGTACACGAGAAGCACAGCGTGCAGTTGCGAGTTTCTTTTTTGTGCGCCAAAGGTATGTCCGCAGAAGAAATGCATCGTAAAATGCATCCAGTGTATGGTGACAACTGTTTCTAACGGAAAGCTGACTTCAATTGGATCCAGAAGGCAAAGCATCAGAGATGGAGAGCGTCCTGACCGTCCTGCGGAGGTGTCAACCGCAGTCACAGTGCAGCTTGTGAAACAAATCACACTCCAAAATTAGCTCCCAGTGAGTTTCATCTGTTTGGGCCCCTAAAAAATCATTTGGGTGGTCGTCGTTTTAAACCGACGATGCCATAATCCAAGAGTTTACTCGTTGGTTGTGACAGCAACCAAAATACTTCTTTGACTCCGGTTTTCATGGATTTGTAAAGAGATGGGATACATGTCTGAATGTGCAGGGTGATTTTATCGAAATGTGAAATACATGTAAGGACGTTACTTTGATTATTATTGCCTCTATCCAGTTTTGCGATTTAGTAATTGACTAACCTATGTAAATGCGCCGCTATCAAAAGTTGGAGAAGCTTATGAGCTATTAGTAGTTGCAGAAGCTGGTTGTGAACCAGTCGAAATTATACTTTGCTCTGTGTACATACTCGTTAGTGAATAAATAAATGTATTGTCAAAAAGAAATTACAAACTGCATACGACGATGTGGAGGAGAATAAACCAATTTACTCTCCGGAAGCAAGCAAGGGACCATCTCATCTATTCCGATCAAGGGCTCTAGTAAGGGTATTTAGACACACTCTTGAGGTGGGAATACAAATAGTTAGCAGCGTGTTATAATATTAACAATACCAACAAATGTGTGTTCTAAGAAACCCAAAAAATTATTTCGCAATCTTATTAATTACAAACAACAGATTATTCGGAAAATATTGTTTTAAAATCGTTACTATATAAATAATCCTAAATTCCAGATAAATTATGAAAATAGAATGCGGCCCCCATGCAAGAGTCTAGAGAGGTTGTGTCCACCTCAACCCGCAGAAAAACGGGAGAAAAATCTCGGCCAGGATGGTTGTCACTAGATGCAAAAAAAGTAATTATTGATTCTGTCTCAGGACACTAATTATATACTACTGCAATGATATTGAGACAATCATCTGAGAAGAATTTTTATGCTGAGTCGTGTATAGAATGCTTAAAATCAATTTTCGATATTTATTTGCAAACAAGGTAATATTTTATAAAGAAATATATAATACTATCACAATACTTCCTTGTTAATAAGCATGTGTTGAAATAAAGAAAATGAAAACTAAAGGAACCTAATATTACAAGAAAATTTTATGCAAATTAAATGAACATCATTTTTTCCATCGACGAAATTAAAATTGCAAACAATTTTTAATGAAGAGCCAAGCATAAATTCAAAAAATCTTTATAAAATTGTACGAGCACACCTATTATCAGTAAAAGAAGTTTCGGCTCATAATTTTTCTTTCATGATGATTTTCTTTCAGGCATAAATTATAAATTATTTCTTTTATCTTATACTACACAAAGAAATTCCGTGACATTCAGACATTTAAAATGACATGTGCGTATCATTTCTTTTCCTTACTTTCATAAAATGAGACATATTTTGAAGACTTTCTTCTCTAATTTGGTCTAATGTATAGAATACTCCTGAGTTGTACACACTAGTGTTCCATTAGAAACAAACAGCATACAAAAGTTCCTCCAGCTCGTGAAAGAAAAACTCTTTACTCTGGAATAATTCCCCAAATTTTAATTTTAATTATAATTTTAATATAGACTTCATTTCTTTAAATCTGCGAGTTCATTATGTAGATTCCTCAATGGTCTCGTAAAACAGACTTTAATATTTCATAGAATCCTGGACTTAACTCTGGTGAATTAGCTAGAAGCACAAAGCTGGACACGGAGACAGCTGTGAATCCAGTTTCGTGGACTAAGGAGCGAAATAAACCCTGGAGGATCACACAGCTCAAGTGCACGCGCTCGTGACTGGGCTTCCCTCTGTTGGCGCCGACTCAGGATCGACTGCGTTTAACCTCCGCGGGAATTAATCTCTACTGTTGGATGGTACACTATGACTGATCTAATTCAGCAACACAATAGGCAACAAAAGGTTAAGTTTAGGAGAATATTGAAAATAAATAGTGGTTATCATTGTGAATGGGGAAGAAATTTGGAGGGAAGGCATGGGGAAAATCGATAAGAAAAGTCACCAGATCATTTCTTGCGGGATGGCAAATATGGTGGACTATAAACTAAAAATGGACAACTTACTTACTAGTATGCATGTATTTCTTCCGTGTACCTTACATGTGGAGAAGATATGTGATAACTTTCGGTCAGGCGAAAATGGCGACGAGCCTGTAACCGAACCCTGCTTTGATCGCAGGGATGTTAACCACTACACCATCCGTTCGCCAGGTCTACCGGGGTTTAGGTCTGGGTTGAAATGATATACAGTTCTAGAAGGCGAAGGTGAATAATTAGTGGAAATTTCAACTTATACCCACAGAAAAGAAATATAAGAGATGAAACAGAGTGCATATGTGGAAAAGGAGACGAAGACAGTGAGCACGTCATGTGGGAGTGCGAACTATATGGAGAAGAAAGAGCGACGTACATACGCAAAATAAAGCGAAAAGGAAAATTCATTGTGGAACACAAAAATAAACTTCATACGTTACAAAGATATGTATGACGAGTACATAGAATACTTGAAAAAAATTAGGACATTTGATAGGTGTAATTAAAGATGATGACGAGAGACGTTGAAACAACAATAACAGCGGATACGCAGAGGAGACGAATTGAAGAAGGAGGAGGAAATTTTTGTGAACGGAGCCTTGTAATGGCTATGTTAACTGACAAAGCGGTCAAGTAACCAAAGATGAAAGTAAACTAAAAAAAACAACAACCGACAACACAGAATTGAGCACTCACTTTACAATCTTTGTTAAACACGGTCCAAATGGAACGTATCAATTTATTCATTTCATGTCTTATGGTGAGGTTCAGACCATGAGGCCTGCTCTTCGTCGTAACAGTGACATTGGGAACGAGTGACGCTGGGTTGACTGGGAACCGATATTTGTGTTGAGAAGGTAAGGTAAAACCCTACTGGAAACCTCTTCTTGTACATCCGACCAGGGTTTGAACCCGTACTCTATTGCTCAGCGGTGTCATAGAAGTGAAGATGCTAACACTAGGACAATCGGTGAAGTTACACGAATGCCACGATGGCTGGGATTACCGCCGAAACTTCTTAGATAAATAGCTGAGATTTGGTGGCAGATGTATGAAAATTAAGAGAGTATCAGTACCGGGTATTGTCTTCCATTTTATTTCCTGACCATTAGGTCACCCTGCCTCTATAGCAATCGCAACACAGGGTGCTGTTCACTGTTAATATTTTCTGTATTGAACACAACGCAACTTGGCGGCAGGGCGCGTGGACCGTCCCCGCCACGAGGAGGCGTGCGTATATTCTATATCTAGCTTTTTCTCATACTAATCCCACTGTAATACCATTCGCAATGGATATTGAATGAAACCATTCCAATATTAGTCGACTTGTCCTAAACCATCATCTTTTCTTTTGTACAGAAGTCACCGGACAATGAAATTTTGGTAATTTAGAGTCCAGATTTTGTAGTACGAATATGATCCAATTCTACGCGTGGTGCAGCAACGAGCATCTGTGGCTGGCATCAGTGAAGCATCCAACTGGCAGCTCTCCGACCAAATGCGGATCGCGAAACCTTTTCTTTACTGGCCGCGAATTAGAATGCATTTTACATCAAATTTTTCATCAAACGTTGGGGAGAACAACTTTTTGTTCTAAATCTTTCCTGTCTATTAGAATTACTACTTGATGTGGCTCGGTCAGTGAGAGAAAATAGAAAGTAGTTTTCGAAATTGCCCAGTCATGTATAACAATATGAAAACATTTTATTATAATTCTAAATATTAAAAATACTTAAAAAAAATTTAGAAACATACTATTTAATCTTTCCTCTTTGAAATAAAATTTATTGATATTAATCAAAACATCGTGTTTCGCGGCGGCGTGGTTATCCTATATTTAAGAGATTCATGTGTAAATAAATATGACCCGTTAGTTTTATTCTACGGTCAACATTTTGTCAAACATCGTGTGTCGGTCCGATCGATCGAAAGTGTATAGAAAATGGACCGCGCGCTAAGATAAGTTGAGCAGCGCTGTTCTACATAATTAAACTCTCCCGCGGGATGGTTCGGTTTCCGATTACCATCACGGGGAGAAAATCCCTCAATTGAAGACACGATTATTCTGCGATATTTAGATGTCGTATACGTACAATAATGAGTACTCTGATCAAATTGGCCGTGCGTAAAAAGTAATGATGGAGTCTTAACTCCACACAATGAGTTAAAAATTTCGAAACCATGAAGAGTGTCGGAATAAAATTAGACAAAAGAATAAGAATTGATGTACGAGTAGCGAATACGATAGAGTAATGGAACGACGGGACGACCAGTTTTCTTTTACATTCCGGACATGACATATGCTTCTAGGAACAGAAAGTGGTTCAAACCAGGACGCGAAATGATGGAGATGCTGACTGGACACGGAAATTTGTCAACTTTCTTGACAAAGATACGAAAGACTGACAGGGAAGAATGTATTTGCGGGATATGAAAAGAGGGCGGAAAACACGCGTTATCGGAATGCAACCTCTACAATATACTGTAGAAAGACGAGGCAAAATTTTGAGACTACAGAAAGAAAGGGTCAGTCGGTTAGATAACGACTCGGACGTGATATCAACTAGAACAAGATATAACATATTCCACGAAGTCGCTTTTAGAATGTGCATGGTACGAGATGTAATTAAAATGTTCTAACAGAACCTAACACACAGGGGACGAACGAATAATTATTGTGGTGTGGCAGGAAAACAGACGAGTAAAAATTATTCCCGTGTAATGATTCTGTCAAAAATACGGGAAAACCTAAATCATGGTTCATTCAGAATTACAGATTCATTTGAATTAAGATTGTTGTCACAATTCTGACCGGGATTTCTGGCGGAAAATTATTTTGGGTAATGAAACAGTACATGGAACATTCAGAACATTTAATTGAGGCGAGAAGAGCTCGGAATGGATACAATTTAATAACACATTAATAATACATCCTGAGCGATCTCACTCGCAGTGATTTGAACATGTAACCTGTCGTACGAGAGCGTACTGAATGTCAGTTGTAAAGTTCCCATGCTCGCTGAACATACTGGCGCAGCTGGGCAGTGGTTGTCGCCGTTGTTGGACATGCGCTTCCCAAAATGGGGTTTGTTAGGACTGAGACACTGCTCCTGGTTTAAAGGGGGTAAACATTGAACAGTAGATTCTGTGTTTCTCTCTTGACTTGGAGACACGCGATGTTCAGCGAGAAATAGGGATCGTAGTATCGATCTCGGGTATCGATCCCGAGAATACATAGAAATATCTTAAATTGCTGTGATTGTCCAGGTAACAGATTAATTGTGTTATGTTGAATGAAAATGAGAGACGGAACCGAGAATCGAACTCAGGACCTTGAGCTTAACGCGCTCTTGCTGTAACCAAACATTTTCATTCAACATAACACAACTAATCTGCACCGCGATTTAAGAGATTTCTGTTTTTGTGAACTCCAGAATTGGATAATATTGACCCTAATCAAGTACTTCCCAAGGGAGTCGCCTCATATGAGTGTAGTCTCTATGAGACCACCTCAGAGGTCTGTGGGTCTCGCAAGTTGAATGTTAATGGTAGACAGGTGAGCGCATGAGCCCGTTAAGCTCAAGGTCCCCGAGTTCGAATCTCGGTCCCGTCTCCCATTTTCATTCAACATAACACAATTAATCGATACCCTGTACTCACGATATCGATACTTATGAATATTATTTGGCGGTATCAAACACTTTAGAATAAGTATTAAAATGCATATTGAATATATCGGAGCATACACGTACTTCAAAGTATCGTATATGTACTTACTTGCATCGGAACAAACGTAGCATTATTTTGGTGTATCAAATAAATGGAATCTCTACCAAAACCATTTGGCATCGAATCAAAATTATCGGTACGAATGAAGTAGAGATGATTTACATAATAAGCAACGATACTCAAATTAATTGGTATCGGAACGTACTCGATATCTTGAATCTGAGTCTTCGAGTTTAATTTGCCAGCAGAGTTTAAATTGTATATAGCGCCAAAGAAAGTAATCTGATTCACCAACACTCCATTACAATTTTCACTCAATAGTAACGATGTATGAGAAGCAGGGGACAATGGATTGTATCTGACCGACCTAGTATTTTTATGAGAACAATTACATGTTACCCTCTCAAGAGTAAAGCATGTTTCATATTTTCTTGTTTCAGGCCAGAAGTGAGGTATTGTATTATCATCTTCAACATTGCATTCAAAGATTTTTTTTTCTTCTATGTTGCGTATAAAGAGCTTTTGAGAAATTATTTCCAATAATTTCGTGTCAAACTTGAAAGTGATAATTTTAAACTTAAAATTTATACTCTTATATATACGAGGTATTTTAAGGTGGGGCTAGCGCTTCAATGTAGTCAAATCACTGAGAAGTATAATTGTTTTATAACTCAACATTATGAATTATAAAGATGGAAAAACATGATTTAACTTATATCCATCAGTTAATAGTACGGTACGAAGAATATTCAGAAACTCCCTTGACTCATTTGATACGCGTAAGAACATTTAAAAACATGGCTGCCGAGCGCAACGGTTTCGTGATGCATCTCACCTCGGAAAAAGTGAAATATTTTTTCGTAATGTCCGGTGACGTATAGATAAAAGTGATGTAGAAAAATATTACGAAAAATTTACAACAAATCAAAGTAAACTTTATCATTTCAAGATGGCCTTTTTGAAAATAAATGTTTCCTCCATTACACCATTAATTATAATCGCAAGTATTTCATTTAAAAGCCTGGCGAGGTATGTTTTTCAAGTTGAAATCACAATAAGTACATGTTACTCTCGCTAGAACTACCTAAAAATATGTATTTGAAATATCTTTTTAAATTACCCCGTATTTTAATGAAAAATCGGGAAGAAAACCAATGTTAATCCGTATATAATACCTACATTGACTCACGGATGATAGTGATGGATTGTGATAACCATAATTAAGCCATCAGATCCAAAATAATTCTTATTGCATGTTCCAAACGGAAGTGTCAACATGTGGGAACCTCCGGCCTCTGACTAGTGAAAGGTTAATGACGAGAATTATTCATCACGGGAACCGCTGAACACGAGCAGGGCGATATATGAAAGGCACGGTACACAAAGTTGGAATAGTTTACGGATAAAATTAACGCTTAGTTCCTGAACCCATGGAAATGAGTCGATATTAATTAAACAAAATAAGTAAATAATAAGAAAATTAATTATTCAACTCTATGTACATATTTGGTTTCTCTTGTATCTATTTCAATGTACCTTTGCCACAAGAAATACACCAGTTGTGATTGAAACATACATTTATTTGTTTATGATATAATAGCTCTGAATAAATCATTTTGGATTATTAATCATGAATATATTAGTGATCTTCTGACAAAGCCTGATATTACGTTCCTGAATATTTCCGCGCTGGCAGTAGCTGAGTATAAGAGAAAAAAATGTATACTACATGACAGCAACTATTAATGATGGTGCTATTATTTACGATACACAGTATTATAACTATAAATCCATATAAAATTAACTTGTCCTTATGACTGAATTCAAAACAATTGTCTACTTGCGGCTATTTAGGCTGGGATACCAATTTTACAGCTTCGCCATAAACTTGAAACGTTTGTTCATGACTACACGCTCCAACTTATTTCGGTCATTCAAAACTTTAGAATTAATAATTGTATATATTGAACGAAATAAAATGTTTTATCTACCCCATTTTTTTGACGAGCAATGATTCAAATAATATTTTCAGTACGAACTAATTAAAATATCATCACGGATTTTGTATGTAAACGTTGTTAATTCAAATATCTAATCACACGGTATAGGAGTTTTCGATATTGAACATTTCAATAGGTTTAAACGTTTGCTGCGATGTCCTGAGTGACTGACTGAAACAACGAGAAAAGTATTGAAGATGGGATGTTTTGACGGAATTAAGTATTGTAGAGGTTCTCTAAAAAAAATTAACCTTAAGGGGTGATTTAAGGTGCAAAGTTTTTATTTTTTTTATTCTGCCATATTTCATGAACCAATTAAAATATCACGCTTTCTGAATTTCGAGGGGGTCTTTTGGTGTCCACTTAATTTGACGAAGGATAATCTGATTTATAACAAAAAAAAAAAAAACGCGTGGTCGAGATTGTATAGAGTCGGTTAGTATCAATAATTCTGAAAGATCATAAAGAAATGATCAATTTACGTATGAGCAAAGAGCTTCAGTGAATAAGAACAGTGCTCACTTTACGTCGTCAACGGCCAGGTGAAAATTGCGACGGACCGGGACTCGAACGCGGGACCTCCTGCTCTGGCAGAAGATGTGCTGAACCATTAAACCACCCTCCTCGACTCCCAAGTCCGTACGCCACATCCATCTGGCCGGTTCCGGCGAACCTGGGTCACATCCCCATTGAGGTCCGTGGCAATTTTCACCTGGTCGTTGGCAACGCAAACAGGT
The DNA here is from genome assembly GCA_002313205.1 of Laupala kohalensis. Lineage (NCBI taxonomy): Eukaryota > Metazoa > Arthropoda > Insecta > Orthoptera > Trigonidiidae > Laupala > Laupala kohalensis. The sequence continues at coordinate 263,224 of NNCF01127434.1, read as the reverse complement.
ACTCGGAAGTTGTGAGTTAACACAGTGCTTTCTGAAAACTCATTATTAAGTCTCAGTTAAATCGGTGGCTTTTAAAAGTACTTATTTAAATTCTTTTCCTTGCTACAAACCTCGCAAATCAATTTTCAACCAATTCACGTTATCAAAAAAATATTAAATACACAAATATTTTCTCTGGCAATCTAATATGCTAAAAGTTAACTTTTTTAACTACTTCTAAGCGAGAGGAGGGGGTAATGAGCGTTTTATCATCCAGAAAGTATTTAAAATGTACGAACAAGTAAGTAATTAAAAAAAGTAAATTTAAGCTTGAAATATTGGTATCTATCATCTTTCATATCACACACAATTCGTATTAAATCTATGTATTAATTTCCCTCAGTCATTTGTTATTGTGTTTAGCACAAAAATATTTTGCGCCCTTATTATTCACCATGTTATGAATATAGAGAAGATAGAGTAACAGACCTCGCGTATAGTAAAAAAATAAACATTAATCTTCATGTGCAATAAATATTACTCGTCCATTTGGAGTCTGTCAGTTGCAGTGTGTATCGGCTCCACGAATCACAAATTATACTCTCAGTGACCACCAACACGAACTCGTGTCCCCTCGTTACGCTCATATACACCACCCTCGCAATGTTTTCAATGATCCATTGAGGTAGATCAGCAGTCGCATGAATTTAAAGCAGGTGAATTATTTTAGGTTAGTTAATTGTGAATCATACTGCTCATTTACATTACAAATAATGTAGGAAAAAAGTAGGATTTAACATTGTAAGATATTTCTTGGACTGGATTATTCAATGAGATAATTTTGTGGAATAACCCGTCTGGTAGAAAAGACGTTTATTATATGATGTTCAGAATTCACAAAAATAGCTAGAAAAAGCAACTGGTCAGATAGATAGTCAAAATGTTGCTGAACGAATGAAACGAAAGGGACATATTTATTTATTTGTAACATTATATTTTGCTTCTAATCAACAATTTTATATTATTTCAAGTTGGAAAAATTAAATAGTATATTCCTTTATTTTAAAAAGTATTTCTATTATTTAACATTATAATAAAATATATGTTGGGTACTCCCGAAATTTTTTTTCTCACTGGACATGCCGCACCAAATATTGAGTCTGACAGCATCGATTTATATCATAAAGATGTGCCCCTCAAGGTCTGACGAAAAATTTGACGTTAAACGTGCTTTTACTTACGGGCCGAAAAAAGGTTCCCGGGCCACTATTTGGACAAGTTCTGGTTTAAAAGAAACCTTAACACTCCAAGTAAATGGCTGAATGAAATTTTTTTGAAATGAACACAATTTTTTAAAATTCTTACTGTAATGCAATGTTTTAGCATACAGAATTCGTGCAAAATTTGATGTGTAGAAACGATTGGGAAGCCAATAAACTGGTGGTATGTACAAACTATAAAAAATCTGTTCCTTATGAGGAATCTGATTGCTTGGATTAAACAATATATTGGTAGAATCGCTTGACTGTTGGGGACACCAAGAAGATCAGATTTGACGATGAAACTGTGCTGCGAAACCATTGCACATACTTTCTCATATACGTTTCTCCGTCTGCAGCATCGAGTGAGAAAAAATTCTATAGTGAAAGGGTCATTTCTGGCGTGGTCCTCTATATTTTGGTCGTCTTCCAGTGCTATATTCATACTCAAAGTCGCTAAATGAACTTATTACGGTCTTTCATTTGAAAGTAAAAGAAATATTCAGAATATTGTTTCGAAAAATATATATTAGTCTTATAAATATTGTAAAAGTATTATGCAAATGTAATTTCATTGTAGACAGAAATTGATGTATTTTCGTATCTGCAGTGCGTTTGCTGTCCTCCTATGTATTTTATCATTATCATATCTTTCATTTCAGTTTACGAAAAGTGTATTCTACGTATGGTAGGTCCATTTACAGTGCTAAATATTATTCAAGCTTCTTGAAACAGTAAACAAATGTGTAAGTGTAGCAGACAGAAATTATTTTACTGCGTCTATACCAAACTTTCAAGCAAAATACCGCTAATGCGGAAGTAATGCATACTAATTGTACTTTACGCAGATAAAAATTAAGCAAAATCGTTGGTGCCGTTCTACAGAAACATTAAAAAGAGTAATTTGACTTTCATGTGAAGTATCCTTTGTTTTAAAGT
>NNCF01127434.1:232438-260919 GCA_002313205.1 Laupala kohalensis | reverse complement strand
TATATATATATATATATATATATATATATATATATAATTAAATGTCTACTAATCAAATGTATGAAGAGCGATCAATGCCGTTCACATTGAAACATTGAATTTCTTGTTTTAGTGTATCAGATTTGGTGTTACCTTTGATCGACAAGTCTTACCACTGTTTATTTTGTATTAAAACTTCCATTTTTACGAACAGGTTTTTGACTTAAAAGAAATTAATTTTTAATGCATTTTTGCGTTTTCTTCTGCAGATAACTAAAAAAATCATTTGTATCCAATGGCTTGGTGTTTGTTTGTTTTAGGTTACCACCCATACTTTCTTCGTAGGCGCTGACAGTACAATCTATTTCGATTGGTTTGTTGGTAGTGAGTGTTCAGAGGGGAATGGGGTATAGGAAAATAGGGTATCGTCCCCTACCACACTCAAAGTCATTTACCTCAGCGAAAATGTAACCTAAGAAAAAATAAACATAAAGGGGCACTCACTGGGTTTATTTGTTTATTGTAAAGTAGTAACAGGAAATTAGTTCATTATCCTCAACGCGGTCATAGGCACTCTAAAACTACTCTCTTGACAATAAATTATTTATTTATTTATTTATTGCCTATCTAACAGGCATAATGTTGGTACAGGGGTAGTACAAAGTGTAGCCAACGCTTTTCCTTCGCCGTCGAAATGGTCAGAGTACCTGACATTACTATAAGATTTCTTTAAACTTAAATCTATCGCAAATATCGGCCATCAATTCAATTCAGTTCAATTGCTCTTGTGGCGCTGGTCTGTTCTTTCTGCATCTAGCGTGTGTAACGAATATTACCTTTGTTGTATTAACCAGATTTTTTTACAACCAATAGCAAAATTAGTGACTACTATTAATATTTATTTGGATATTACTTAAATTCGCAGAAGTTGGCAATTCGTGATTGGCAGCCATATTGGATTATTTCCGGTAGAGTAACATGACTTTGGATGTACGATCTATTTCGATTGTTTGGTTAGTACTGAGTGGGTGAGGTCGGGAATGGGGAAAGGGGGTTTCGTGCCCCAACTATGAGTCGGTTACGCGCTTACATCTGGGCGTGAGGACTCATGTCGCATTTACGCTGGGGTAAGTACCTGACGTGGATTAGAGCTCACATCACGTGTTGTGTGATGTTCCCGCCACCGGAGGGGAAGCGGACACGGCGCGGCCTCTCCGCGAAATTGCGAGGCTGTTGCGGACCACACTCGCTTAACACACGGCTGTGAACCATCCATCAGAAGGGATTTTCATATATCATTTAGAGAATGAGGCGTGAATTCTGTCACAGCTGTTNGTTGAGTTTTTTTTTTTTTTTTTTTGTTAAACCAGCTTAATCTCTGCTAATAATTCATGCTCACAGCTATAAAATGAAAAATCTTAGGGAGTTGAAATACATGAAATACAATCTTTAAAATATTTATAGGATCCTTGGTAAATACAATTTTTTTCTATATATCACCCAATTCTGATGTTTAACCATGTTGAAAACTGTTGTATCTTGCAATGCTATTATTTACATCATCTATGGACAAGTCTTACACTATAATAGACGAAGTACGTTTTGATGTTTCGATTTAAAGAGTCATTTAATATTACTTTGTGTCTGGTTTTCCGAGAGAATTATTATCAATCTTGTCAAATACTGTGCTCACTATTATAGAAAACCACACTCTTTGACACTACACATCTAACAAATTGTGAGTACCGAATTCATCAAGGTTGTTAATTTATTTACGTTTGCCGTTTCTTCTCCTTTCCGTTTGCATGAATAGCGAACAAAAGATCCAAATATACGGAACCAGAATTGTCCTTTCCTGTATTTAAGGACTATTTCTTCTCGATTTAGAAAAATGGAGGGTGATGAAGCAATTCAGGTCTCACTGACAGTTTTACTGAAATACAGAAAATATGTACCTACGAGTGTATAGTAAATAAAATAATTTCATTTTCGAGCCTGGACGGGGGAAGCTTCAAAGAGCGTCCGGGGGTCCCAGTTCAATTCAATAGGGCAGTTTATTTACAATATTTACATTTATATTACATATGGCATACGCCTTTTGATGCCGCGGCTGTGCGTTACATGCCCTGGAATTTACTCTCAATGAACTGTTCAGTTGCGTCTATATTTTTAACAAGAACATTCAAATTTTTATTTCTTGCTGCCGTAATAATAATTTGGTATTTAACTTAATATATGGATAGAATTTTAATTATTATTAATTTTGTTAATATTATACAAACAATTGGCATACTTAATGCAATAATTTCTTAAATCTTTAACTAACTGATTCATTGAACACCGTTGGGAACCATAGAAAACCAACGAAGACAATATATCGAGAAGATATTTTCAAAAGATATAGTATTTACATACGAAAGTCTATACCGAAGAGAAAGTATTTACATAACAGAAAATGTTAACGTAAGTATTAACAAGAGGCGTTATATACATAGTATGAATTATAATTTTCACTGGATATGTGAAAAAGAATAAAGTTACATATAAAAGATTTCCCAAAATTAACGCAAGATTTGAATTTAATAGAAAACACAGTTTTTAGTATTTTGATTGTAATTTTTATATTGTAATTCTTCTATCGTGTAACGCTCCATTTTTACTAACCCTAAACTGTCAGCTGTCGATTTGTTTGTTTTTTTTGGTTGTGAACACTTCACTACATAAACACTTCACTACATGGCGGCAAATTTAAAATCTTGCGTTCAATTTGGGACACCCTTTATAATACAAAATTCACGCGAGAGAAGCCGCGGTTTCTGGGCTAGTATTTCATAAATATCTCTCAAACATTCAGCTCCGCTAAAATCATATATACTTAAAAATTTTGTAAAAATAATTACAAATATTCGTAAATATAATATCTATAAATACGAAACTTAGTACCCTTACGCCGAAGAGTACAGTCCAAGGGAGATTTTCCAAGCTAAAAGGGAAATCTGCAATAATACGAGGTGTGAAAAGCGAGATTTCCTAGTAGCTGGAACGCGGATTCCGAGATCGCAGGGAGTCGTGGGTTGAATGGCCAGTGAGACAGCGATGGATTGTGCATCCATTCGAGAAATTGATGTTAACACTCGGCTTATCCTTCGCTCGAAAGCTGTGTCCCATGTCGCGTCCTCAGCAAACGTAAAGCTCGTGCAGGGATTGAATCGGAATGATCAACAGTTTTTGAAAACAAGACAAAACAAAACAACAACCAATAAACAATATATAACATTCATTTAATATTTCAAATGAATTATGTTGTCTCCATGTATGTGAATAACATGTATCATCAACCCAACATCTCCCTTTGCTATTTCCTTTACCCAAAAGTCACGGATAGGTGGAAGAGCGGGCCATATGGCTCGAACCTCGACATGAAATAAAAATACAATAAACATTATACTACGTATTGTAAAATACTTGTCTCTGACAAAAATCCAACCAAACAATTGACAGTGATGATGTGATATTTGCACATGTCATTAAATCTGAATACCATTTCATGCCCTATTTTTATCATTTCCTACTATCATTATTGTTATAACTACAATAAGCTTAATTAAGGTTTGGGCTATTGCTTGCAATACTGCGGCAACATTTGGATTATATAGGCAACGACGAAAACGTTCAGACCATAGATCTCTAGTTTGTATATTTCGATGGTTCAGACACGTGAATGCTACCTCTGTGTATATCTTCCTCTCTCAACCTTTCCCAGTAAAATTGTTAAGTAGTGACCTCCAATTATATGAATCGACTTCTCAAATCGAAATAATACTATCACTGACAATGCGAATGAACTCATTTGAACTGAGGTGCCCCCAGTGCCACTATGAAAGAAATAAACAATATAATCTCGTGAAATATCTATTCATCAGAGTTGGTGAAATTGTATGAAACGGCCAGTTAAATGATTTTTATAAGAGACCAATTCAATCTTCCATATGAATAAGCAACCTTACGATTGTTTTATGCTTTTCGGAGAAGTGAGATATTTCCTAGCGTAAGAACCTCGTATGCATTCATATTCCGTGTTCGACGCGTGAAAAAACGTGACTTCCCCATGTGTCTGCACGTGTTTGAAGCGTTGTGCTCAGCAACCTTAACACACACTATGTAGTCCATCGCTGTCCTCTGTATTTCTTCTCGAACTCTTCTACTGTCTATGGGTGAAGTCTCTTTTATGTATATTTTTCTTCCTTAAGTATTTGCTTGGCTTCATTTTAAGTTCTTTTTCTTCTTCTATGGTTTTTAAAACCTTGAAGGAATTGCTCATTATTTCTCAAAGAAAAAGTCCAAATCTTGAATGGTATTAAAAGTTTTTAAGTTTTGTCACTTTGCCAAATAATTCTTCATAAGTTTTGCCATCATTTTGGAAGTCGTGTCTCTTTCCCATGACGTTTTTATTGTTTTTAACACGCCGGACAAAAAAAGTCAGAAATATCCAGGATTCTTACTCCAGCCGATGTAGATTCACACTTGAATACCGACCTCGTTTTACGGATAAGCGACCTNTATATATATATATATATATATATATATATATATATATATATATATATATATATATATATATTACTCACAAAACTATTTATGTTTTGCAAGTCTGCATTTCAATTTTTTAAATTCCTTTAATTTTTCGGGGGTCATTACCTTATTGTTATGTACTCTCCATTCCCATTATTTTAATACCAACAAATCCAGTAATTTATATATTTTGCGCACGTAGCATTCTTATAATAACCCACATTATAATGATAAATAAGTATCTTTATAAGTCAGAAACAACGAATAACATGTACTTACAGGCGACAGAATCTTGTGTCAGGAGTCGTATTTCTTCAAAGCATTTTGTCCGCTTCGGTTTCCTTATCTCCAGACAGCGCAAGCGTCTCCGTGTCAAACACGCCAGTTCGTGTAAATCCGAACAACCCATCACATTTTGAACACAACAACGCTATCTCTCGACAAAATAAAGAACCACAGTGTTCTGTGTTTCACACTTGTTTCGCCTTCTTTTGTAACGTCGGAGATTGTTTACAAAATGGAACCATATCGAACTACTCGGGAGCAGAATGAGGGGGAATTGTCAAATAAAATTTTGTCTTATGAAGTTCTCAAAATTCAGTGCTTTACATTTTTTTTTGTCGGGAGAAATTTATGATGCCGGTAATAAACTTCTGTGTTACGTATTTCACTTTTATGAGTTCTCCGTTATTCTTTCATAATCCTTTAACATTACAGCGAAGGGAAATTTGCTTTTATGAACACGGGTCTGTAAAAACGCATGCCAGGAAAAAAACTTATGTGTAATTCTGATACAACATCCAACGTACCATTTCTCTTTTAAAGGATTTTTCTTTCGCATTTTGTGATATAATTAGTTAAAAAGTAGAATTTATGAAAAAACTCCTTCCGAAATGACAAAAAAATAACTTACTGCTTCCTGTTAACTATAAAAAAAGTATTAAAATATGAAATGTATTTCAGAATAATCTACCCCCAGTTTAACATACTGTAATTAAAAGCATGTTAGCTTTAAGAGTGGAAAAGATGAGTGTTTGAATTTATTTGAAAAATTTCGAGTGATAATCTCATTATAGTCACCATGCGAGAGCATCCAGTTTTTACCAAGACCCAGAACTAATTTATAGGCGTCTGTGAAAAATTAAAATATTGTATATGAACTATTTCATAGATTCTGAAGATCCCTCCACTATTGAATACAAGTAACAATAATTGTGCGCCCTGAGCTGCTAGCTGGGTGACACACCTATCTTCGTCACAAATTCTTCAAACGCACGAAATTTATCCGCCTTTTCGGCTTTATCTTCGCCAACTCGAAGATTGTAGTTTTCATTTCTCCTTATCCAATTTTGATTTTTGGTTCGTTCTTGTCCATACAAGAACATCGCACGCTTTCACATATGACGTTCTCGACTTTCCACTAGACTACCACATACACACATTCTCTACTCTCCTTGACACACCTATCCACAAAAACAAAATCCCGTGAACTGTAAGGAACCCCAAAATGTATGGGATCAATCTAAACCATTTCCTATTTTTACGTGCAAAATCCACCTTATTCCAATATTTGTATGTTTTTCGTCCTTTCGTACTATTCTTCCATCGAATTTGCCGTGTTTTTAATAAGTGGTGTGTCAATCGTTTCTTTGATCCCCACTGTTCTCTGCGTATTATTTCCTCATTTGTACGTATCTCCCGAGCTCTTTCCGAAATCCGCCTATATTTCATCTTTAATACAAATAAATCTAGTGGTAAGACTCCATACAATACATCAACAACCTCTGTAGAAATAGTTTTATATGTTCCTCCTATCGCAAGCAAATAGTACTTTGCACTAGCTTCAGTTTTTTCTCAATATAAGCCAGAGACACCAAATGGCCCCCGCCATACTTCGAATGTAAGTATGGGCCAAATCGCTCCTTTATATAATAATACCTTATCACTATGATTCAAATTAAATTTTGTCAGTCCTACTCTGAGCAGTCCAAGTGGGATTTTTCATCATATCTCAACATCCAGACTGACAGGTATAAAATGTTTACCTGGTCAAGCCGGAGGTGGCCACAGCTCTTCCTCCTTATGCCGAAGCCTAGTAATTGCGGAGCTCTTAGCCTCCGTAAACCCCATGGCTACTTTCGGGGTCTGTTGTGGGACAGTTTGATTTATTTTATCGAATAAATAATGTAATAAAGAACATAAATCAATTGAAATATAGCTGTCTTACCTATAACTGAACTCAAATAATTTTACGATATCCCTCTAGAGATTTTTCAACCTCCGTTCCAAAAACGACTGAATAATATAACCAAGACCAAAATTTTTCAGCCAATTTCCATAAAATTGTTTGACCAACAGACCATTAACAGAACGGTTCGAACACGCAATGATTCTTATCTGAGTTACAATGCCAACGGAGCAAATTTGTACCGCTGGAGTTTTGTTCGCAATATTTTACTTACGCTTGATGTAAACAGTACTTGAAGTTTAAGAACAATTTACCACTTGCAAGTGGAGTCGAGTCCATATTAAAACCGGAACAATTTCGTCGAGTCAATACATTTGAAGCAGGGAATACAACGACCTTTACAAATAATGCGTAGTAAGGCATCACTCAGTTTCCTGTCCTTTTTCATTGCAACGTCGGGTCGACGTCATCGTCTCTCGTAACTTTCAACGTTTGTCTTTCGGGATTTTCGGAAACAATTACGTTTGTAATAAAAGAAACAACAACACATATATCATGTATCAATTATTTCGAAATATTTCAAGTACAGCTGAAGCAAGATTTTGTTCAGTTTAAAATATAGACGGGTGATGATAAAATAGATGAATATTTGTATCAAAAAGAAAAGCCAAAACAAAAATTTACTAGATTGTCTTTTCGATGAAAATGTTTGAAATAAATAGGATTTATTCTAGTACTTTGACTAAATACCGTATTGTTTTATTTATTTCGAGACTGTGGATAATGCATGATTTTTTCATGGAGAATTCAACATAAGTAGACGTCACAAATATATTATCTTCTATCAGAGAGCCAATACAACATGTCTCACCAATATAATACCTATTTAAAAATACGATCTAACATCGCAATGGTTGGGATCTAGGACAATCAAGGACTAGCAACCCGGGGCGGTTTCGCTAGTTTAAATTATAACTAATACAATTTTACTTCCAAAACACCATACACAACAATGCGATTAGTATTTTGAGGTCCAACATGGCAGAAAGTGCATATAATAATTATTCCTTATTTTATTTATTTACATGTCCCGTAATTCTCAACCCCATACNTACAATTTTACTTCCAAAACACCATACACAACAATGCGATTAGTATTTTGAGGTCCAACATGGCAGAAAGTGCATATAATAATTATTCCTTATTTTATTTATTTACATGTCCCGTAATTCTCAACCCCATACCCACCATAATCAACACCAGGGTATTGTTCTTTTCTCTCTCGCCTTGTACTTTCTTTCTGATTGTATTGTTTTAATTTGTCTACTTTAATGGGTTCAGTATGCATCTATTTCTGAAACAGATTCTTCCTAAATTGTTTATGTCTTTGTAATGTCTCGCATCGTGCATATCTGTTATGTGAATTCCACAATCAATTTATAAAGTGTCTCTGTGCTTATCAATTATGTCCATTTCTTATTCTAAACATCCTGTATTATCGTACTTTCAATAATATTCTCCTCTTTCTCATCCATGTTTTCTATAAAACTTGATTCATATCTTCGTTTTCTTCACCATATATACATAAATCACTCTCTTATGGTCATTTTTTAAGATAAGAATTGAAATTTTTGTACCTAGTTAGTATTTCAATTGATCCTTTTGGACGACCGAACAAACATTTACGTTCTAATGCTTGATTCACCTTATTTATAACTTCATTAATAATACGCCAACAATATTTCAATTTATTCACTATCATCCTATCTGTATTTTCTGTAGTACTGTATATGTTTTAATCGTCTATTGTTATTTCTATTCTATTCTTATTCGTAACAGATCTTTTGACAATAAATTACTTATAGATATCTTAATTTATTGTCAGTCTAAGTTCAGTGGCTTGATGTTGGTTCAGATCTTGTGCTCAATGTAGACAACGTGTTTTCTTCATCATTGTCCATAAGAGTAATAATATTTGAACCTCGCGTTATGTTGGCAGTGCATTCGAATTTCTGGAAACTTGAATCTACCGCCAACCTCGGACACCAATTCAATTTACGTGCTCTTCTAGCGCTTTCTGTTCTTTCTGCATGGAGCGTGTGGAACGAATCTTACCTTTGTGTCTTAGTTGGTCGTGTTATTAACTTGTATTTCTTTACAGCAAATAGTCGCTTCTGTGACTACTATTAATATTTATTTGGATATATCTTGAATTTGTAGAAGTTGGCAATTCCTTAGGCAGCCATATTGCATAATTTTCAGGAAAGTTACGAGTGGAATTGACGAACATAATCCTATCGATTGAGCAGCTCGTCACGTGTAGTTTCGTTGTCCCCAGGCCGTGGCCCAGCTGGCTGCAGTGTCGAGCAGTCCAGGTCTGGATCGGAAGTTGCCCAACGGCACCGCCTCTTCGTTGGCCGCCATGGGAGTCATGGACACGTGTGTGGATGCCCCCGACGACTCTCCCACCGCTGTAGCGGCCGCAGCTGCAGCTGCTGCGGCGGCAGCCAAACGCAAGGAGAGGCGTAAGTAAAAGCATGGAATTTACATACTCCCAATGGAAGAATCGAGAGATAGGTCGAGTTCGAGTGACCTAGTTCTGGTGCACGCCACCACTCTGCGCTCTCGTCGTTAACATCAAACGAATTTATATTTATACATCGCCAGTCTTGTCTTTGGAAGAGGCGTGACACGAAGGGCAGCAACATGAGGCAGTAAATACAACAATTTCGTATTTTTCAAATTTTGAAATCTCGCTACTTTCACAAATTTTTAAATAAATTTATTAATATTACAAATTAAGATTAACTACAAATAGAACTGGACATAACCATCAGAAAACTGTGATGGTTAAATTTACTGCTGTAAATATGCGTTCCGTAATAAAATATTCCCTAAATAATAAAGAAAACCAATTTTTCTATTGACAACTGGGATGTTTATATTACCAAGAATCAAAATGCTTTCTCTTAACCGACCACCACCGTCAGTTAAATCTTTCAGTTAATTTCGCTTCTACCTTATTCGTGTTCCTATATAATTACACGTGTTTTAGTTGGTTTTGTTTAAAAAATTGCTGATATTTTGAAACATATTCTGTGTGATATGTTTATCAATCATTTAACTAAGAATTGCTTGAATCTCAGGGAATTTGAAAATGAAGGGCTGAATGCTTCAGTGACAGATTACTACTTGGCATATATGAGTACGATTATCATGTAGTTATTTTTTCTTAAGTGTTCGGAAAAAGTGTTTTTCTATCTGTTCATTCCACTTAAAGTCTTCAGACTTCCGATTTCTTCCGCCTTCTGTGCTGCAAAGGAATGTGAGTGACTCAAATGTTCCTCGGATTTTCCGATGACAATTTCTTGAAAACAATTAAATAAATGAAAATACCAGAGTACTAGTCGTAAGTCAAACTTTCCTCTTCAGTTGACAGATAATGAAAATTACGAATAATGTAAAAGAACAAACTTTTGTTTGCGATGTTCCCTTGACAATTAGAATACTTATTTTGACTAATCGACACATTTATATAGATTTTGGTGTATATTAGAAAGCTATATTCTACACTTAAAAATACTATATTCTGCAATTAACGTATTTTTACATGACATGGTTTCTTCAAAAGTGCACATCTCACACTGGATCTTCGCGAAATTTTCCGATAAACATTAAGATCAAATTTTTTTAATCTTTATCGAGACTGAAATTTGTATTAGGGAAACCATGCATTTTAAATATTTATATTTTTAAATTCAAAGATGCATGTCGAGAAAATTAAAAGATTATGCGAAGCCTCGGAATGTGAAAGAAAGTGCATCTGTGGGATTCAGGAGATAAAAGAGCAAAGACACTCCTTAAATATAAAATTCTCTTTCTTGTTACCTGATACTGCATATATAAACCTTATCAAAACATATGTTTTCTAGCTTTTGTGGAGTCATTATGATAAATCAAATAAACTAATACGCTAATCATGAACATAACACTAGAAGCAATAAATTGAATTTTTTTGTAAGTAATTTTTATTTGCAGTTTACTTCTGTTATGCCAACTATTGTTTTCTGTTTTCACATAGTACTGATGAGCAGCCTCTTTCCATATGCAAGTTTCACATACCTGGTTTCGTTCACGATAACTATTTTTTCTCCGGTGAAAAATATTTTATCCACTAGATTGAAGGTTTTTTGACTGTTGGTGTAAAGAAACATAGATTTTTGTATGAACAGCTGCCACACTTCACCCACTGGACACAGTCAAACGAATCAGAAATAAAAGAATCCTTCTGCCAAACGAATCAGAAAGAATTAATGAAGGGAGACAAATAGAAATATACCTCAGTGTTGAGTTGAAAAGTCATGATAGGATGTCAAAAAATGCTTCATTGTCAGGTTTTTTCCCCATTGCTTAGGCGGAAAGAATACACAGAATTGGCTACATAAAATGCACCAGTATTCAATAATGTAATGTAACCTCACATCAATGGACAATTTCAATAAACAGAATAAATGAGATACTTCTCAACTTATTTACTCCCGCCACCGCTATGTTTCTCATTACTAAATTATTGTCATTAGTTAGCACGAAAGATATTCACGGCTTAGGCGCAAGACTACTCATTGCGCACCAGCGTAGACAAAAATGGAACTACTCATTGTGAGCTGCAAATTACACAGCTCACGTGACCACGAGCGGCTGTCGTTACACGGCAACTGACATAAGTATAATGTATATCTTTTGTGCGTCACCAGCGGTCTTAGTTCGACGCATTCGTTGTACTGTTGGGATAAACTGCGAGACCTGTTCAATACAGATTTTGCGATATTCATTCACCTGTTCATATACAGCAAGACACTTCTACATACTTCGAAATAGTTGTTATTATAAAGAATGTATTGGTTTGAAATTCTCAATACGTTTTTAAAAAATATTTTGTTCGACAATGGGTTGCGATGTAAATGCTTCGAACGTCGCTAGAAACGTTATGTCTTTAATTTATTTGAAATATGATGAACAGAAAATCTAACCTAAGTCGATCGTACTAGGTAGGCAGATCTTTATTATGTTTCAGACATTGTATTTTATGATTCGTCAACTGGATATATATAATATGTATATAATATCTTAGGGATTCAAGAACGAAAATTTAACAAAAATAAATAAATCCTCACATGAGTGAAGTAGCGGGAATAGTTAGATAGTTTCCTATATAACAATCCTAGCTGATTACCCTCGTTGCACAGAATGATTTTTTGTTAGGCCAACGAAACCACTCGCCGGGAACCGCGCAGATCGAAATTTCGCTTTCGAGGCAAGACACAACGGTGGCTTTTAAGATCTAAACCATTCACCCAAATTTTACGATTTGAAGATGCTTTTAATCTTTCTTAAATGCACAAAACAAAACCATTAAATTTGATGATGATTGATTTTTCCCTCATAAATTGTTCTCCTAATTTGAAGGATTTTCATACTTATTTTTAATAACGTTCTTTCGATAATGTAGGTAAACTTGAGTAGATAGACATATGCTGTCGCGGACGTTTTTGTAGAACTCTTTGAGGCAAACGATATTCCCATTCATAGTTGCCACCCATCTGCAACCGTTTAGGTAACGTACGCGAATATACCGCTCTTTTTTCCCGATTTCATCGATATTTATGGTCCAAATCATTTTCTATCATTCTTTTCACGCATTTAAAAAATTAAAGTATGTTCATCTTGGTTTCACGATCGGTTCAGTCGTTTAAACGTGATTAAGTAAGAAACAGACAGACGCGCGTTCGCGTTACCCATTTATATATTAGTATGGACTAACATTTATAGAACAGAACTTTGCTCTCGCAGAAAATTCTGATCACGTAATTAAATAAATAATTAAAAACTTGCGACATTTTATGGGCGAATAATTTATTTTATTTACCACATAAGTTTGTGAGTTCGTTGCTTGAATCATCGAGGTAACAAAAAATCAAAATATTCATGATATTTCAATGTACGATTGTGTATACACTGGCACTTAAATGTTCAATTTTATGACACGACTCGCGCTTAAATGGATACATCGCTCCTTCATTAAGCTTCCTGAATCACTTCCGTATCCGGAAACGAATCCAAACTCTGCTTCGAAATACAGTGGAACTATAACCCATTCTTCCCGACGGGACGAGGAGTTTCGAACGATATTCCGCTACACGAGGTCCGCTACTGCGGGTCTGATGAAATCCTTTCAAATGTTTGAAATAAAACTAGTTTCTTTCCATTCTACATTGAAGTATTCATACACTCAAAAGTCAGTTACTTAAGATAGTACTAGCGTAGGTAGAATTAAATCACACAAATATCTGAAATCGACATAAATAAACAGAGTAACATGTACTTATTGTGATTTCAACTTGAAAAACATACATCGCCGGCCATTTAAATGAAATAATAGCAATTATAATGATAATGTCTTACCAACTTTCAAATCACGGAAGTGATAGATTCCTTTTATTTGCGGTAAATTTTCGTAGTATTTTTACATCATTTTTATCTACATTTGAGAAAGTTACTTTTTCTTAGATGAGACGCGTAAACTACGAAACAGTCGCACTCGACCGCCGTCTTTTTACACGCTCTTGTGCATTTCAATCCAGTCATGAGAGTTCCAGCATATGATTTGTACAATAATATTAGCAGATAGATTCAAATTAAATCATGTTTTCTTCGTTATTATTCATATTGTTGCGTCTTAAACAATTACAATAAAAATAAAGAATACGATTATATAACAATAAATCGTGTTATTTCAGTGTTATTTCAATTCTTATGATTTTTAAACACTATACTCAGAATAATCTATAGTTCGATAATAACTTGTACATGTAATTTTTTGCTTAAAATTACAATCATATTGACATTCTATTAGTATTATAACTCGCAGCTAACNTTTTTTGAATCCGCCTCTGCCTTAGGGCCCTTGATCGGAATTGATGGGATGGTCCCTTGCTTGCTTCCGGAGAGTAAATTAGTTTTTTTTCCCTCCACGTGGTCATACGCAGTTTGTACTGTTTTTTGACAATAAATTTATTTATTTTATTTATTTATATCTCTGATTTTTGACTAGCGTGGAGTCCACCTTAACTCGGGGAATTTAACGTAGGAAAAAATACATGAACGGAAAAGCAGTTGGTTAATTGTAAAGAAGTAGCATTTTCTTCGGTAAAGCTACATGTCTTTAGGTATTTGGAAGGTTGATGCTTGAAGAAAAGAAAAATATATATTGAAATTCTTTGCACAATTACGTACATGGCTCAACACTTTGGCATAACTGTTAAATGTTTACAGGCTCTTCCAAAAAATATTTCCAAGACACGGTGAATGAAATGTGTTTTCTTGCGACATTGACACACATACGAGTTTCCATAAAAAAAAATACAAACTTGAAAATATAAGAACAAATTAATCCCGAAGTGACAGCATAAGAACCAATGTGCAAATCAATACGACAAATCGTAACTCATGGTAAGTAAATACTTATGGACATTTCACTTTATTACATTCAACAAAAATAATAGAAGTACAATCAAACTTTGAGGCTCTTCGTAACATTTATACAAGAACAAGCACACCTCTGTATCACAGTGATTACACGCCACAACCAATTAGGGAGCATTTCTCGGTAGCATACTGTGGGATTAAATTTAAAACGTTTAAATAAATACATAGAAAATGTCAACAGCAAGTACAGGTATGCTACTGTCTAGAAGACAATACAATAACTTGCATTCAAACACAGACAATAACTCAATAACAATTAACAACAACAGATTTTTAAACTCAATAAATGCATTACAAAGTGATTGAAAAGGAAGAAGCGCAGTAAAGAGGAACATAGACATAATAGATGAAAGTTCCAAATGAGATCAAATAAAGGTATTTCGTGTGTTATTGCATAGAACAATTTTCTTTCCAGTGACATATCTTTCATTACTTTTAATTATTAATATTACTTAAAACATTACGTATGATAATATTTTACGTAATCTAAATTGGTTAACGAAAAATATACTATTGAAATATCGCATGGAAGTTTAATTGAAAACTCTGAACCTCCATTGTAAGAAAAATCATTTAGAAATTAAACTTATTCAGAAATAATTAAATTACAACTTTAACACAGGGTGAATCGTTAAGTGAGTGTTTAAAAGAAGCAATAAAACGTCACATAAGTTCTGTCCATTAATACAGTCTTAATGAAAAGAAATATTTATTCAAATCTTTTCATGAACATCGGCGAATCAGGGTCCTTCAAAATTAGCATTTCAGGAGTGATTAAAATAAAATTAAAAATGACTAATCCAAATCTTTGAAGCTCATGAAGATGATACTATCTTTTTAATAAATGTTTACCAATGTACGTGAATATTTTACCTAACACAAAACCTAATAACCTAAAATTTTTCAAGCGAGTTTTGACAATTTTTCTGAAAGGATTTTAACATTTTATACATTTTAAAACGAGCAAAAGTAGCTCTATTACATTAGGGTTGAAATATTAATCAGAAACTTTTTTTCTCCTTGACCTAAAAAAACGAGTTATTCGTCATCCAGTTTTCGAAAAGAATAAAGAACAGCTACATAAATTAGAATATTCCGATAGAACTTCCCAAAGTACGCTCCATCGTTCAAACCAGCACAAAAAAAGGAATTGTAATTCAGCTCATGGACTGCAGATGCTTAAGTAGTTCTTCATAAAAGGTAACTGATTGACGAAGTCGCCACTCAAACCAGCGCGCTCCGACGCCATGAAAAGAAGATAATTCGCCGCGAAATGACGTCTACGTCAGAGGATGAGTCTTAGCACACGACGAGGCGTGACATTGGGGGTAACAAAACCCCATTATTCTTCGTTGCCTACGGGGACATAAAAGATTGGGACACAACGGGATTATCCTCACAGAAGGACCAAGCTGAGAACATTATCTAAAGGGAATGTCGAATGAATCATAATTAGATTGCTAAACCACTTCAAAATGATTTCCAATAGAGATGATAAATGAAGGAAGTATCGGGTGAACTTTCCACATGCATTTTGAAGCTTCGCACGGAAGAGGCATGACGTATACCCTCGTTAGTGATTCTAGGATTAAAACAAAGTGAATCCTACGTTGCTCAGATCAGCGGTCACCCACCAGTGGTCCGCGAGAAAAATTAGGTGTTCTGAAGATAAATCAGGACAATAATAGTAACTTTTTATCTTCAAATGAAGAAATATCTTAGTGCGGCAGAGATTGTTAAATTTGTTCGAATCACATTTTGAGATACATATTACAAATGGTAAAAATATAAAAAAATATTTCTCTGATGTATACAATGAACTATAAGAAGTTGAAAATATAATCATAATACGTACACAAACAAAATCAATTGAATGAATATATTTAAATAAATTTACATTTTTTACGATTAAAATACATTTTAGTTTAACTATATTAAATAGGTGAGTTTCATATTTTAAAACGAATAAAAATTTCTGAGGTTATTATTTCTTCGGTGGACATATAACGTATCTATAAAATCGCCGGAGAGCAAATATCATTCAATAGCAAAGCATGAGAAAAGTGCGCCTAAGCTCTTTGAAACGAAAGGTTTACAATTTTACTATTGGCAACAGCGCATTCCTATATCGAAGCGATATAGTTATTAAAGACATTGTGGCAAACTGAAAGCTACGTTATTCAAACTCTATAGTCATATATGTAAGTACGAGGTACAAATAGCAACAAGAACATTTTAAAATTAGTATTGAAATAATATAGAATTTATGAAGGAGCAAATATTATATTCAAATTATATTTTTTTCCATCATTTCTTTAACCTGAATTTGTTGCTACAATCACTTTTATATTCTACTTAAGGGATGGGGAACTTTTCCATATTTGAAGGTCGCATGAGAGCTAACATCCAAGGACACATTCTGCCACCCCCCCCTAAAAAAAAACCAAACAACAACAAAAATACCGCAGGTTCCCCATCTCTGTTCTACATCGTGGATAGAATCGACCTCCAGCCGCCGCCATCATGAGTATCGGCGTGAGTTCAGTGCAGAAGGGCGGCCGTGACCACTGTGAGGCTGATGAAAGCTGCACAAGTTGAAGCCAGGGGCGAGAGGGTGGATGCGCTACCCTTGGTTTCTCCGCTTTGTCGTTTCTCCGCGTTGCATCCTTCAGTGTCACACGTGATAAAGGCTTCCACCTTCAGCTCCCCACCGAAGACCGGCGTTATCAACTTCAACAGGTTCTCACCTTCGTCCGGACCTACAGCGCACTGTCGACCCACGACCAACTTCCCTTCGCTATCTGCGCACACAAATACACAAAAAACATTAACATCACATTTCTAAAGGGCAACTTTTTGTAAACATCCCATTACCTATTTCCCCCGACATTCTTCACCGATTGCCAAAAGTGAGGTACTATTATCTTACAACAGCAGAACTACCCAGATTGGAAAATAAACTTAAAATAATAATTACTCAACATTCAAAATATTAAAATAAATCACAAAAAAATATTTATTTCCCTTGTTAAGGAAACATAAAAAACTATACCAAAATTCAAAGAAAAATTTGGTGCTGTGCACTGATGTATTTTACACTAGTGGGAATTAAAACACATGTCAACTCGTCTGCACTTTTAGCTCATTTTGTCCGACGTTGCCCGGGGTTCTTTAAATTCATATGATAGTTTTTTTTAATTAAATACCACGAAGAAAACCTACAAAAAATACATACAGTTTTCAGTGTTGTATTATAATATGCAGGTAATTAGGAATTAATTTATATTCCAGACAGAAAGAAAATACACTTCGCACAGAAAGCTTCATAAATAAAGTCCATAGTGGATATGGATTCTTCGTATCTCTCACAAATCATAAGCTTGAAAACAATGTTCTACGCAGCCTTTATATAATTTTGTTTCTACGACTTACGTAGATTACACGATCTGTGGATTGTCCACCTCACGTAACGCAATGTGTCCTACTCTGGCGGACACATTAGTAAGCTTCATAGTCAACAGTCAAGTGAGTGAAGAATCACATCTACTGATTAGTAGTCAATCTTAATTGTTCTTCTGCTTCTGCAATTCATCATTATTAATCATACTTTGCATTTCAGTTCCAATACCCCTTACGAAAAGTGCTTTGACATTTCAAATAATTCCATCGATTTACTTCTTTTTCTTCCATTTCCCATACCACAGATATTCCACAGAATTCACTTCTATTAGTACGGATACAGCGGTAGCGTCTTCTCTTTCACGAGTTCACACCCTGCTCGTCCGAAATAGGGGAGGTTTTCAGCTGGGGTTTCCCTCATCAACTCCAGGTTCGGTACCATAAGTTCCCCGCCAACCCAGCATCTCTCCTTCCCAATTTCCTTTTTCAAGTCATGGTCAGGTGGAAGAGCAGGCCTCATGACCTGAACCTCTTCATAAGACGTTCAATAAACAAATAAATATGTATTATTTCTTTTATAATTAGCTTTAAAATATAAATTAATTGCGAATGGTCGTCAGTTCTTAAAAAGTCTCACAATAAAGCTGTGAAAGGATTAGAAAACAAAACACAGCACATGAACAAACACTCCATATTTTTATTATTTGTTTGGATATTGCAATTAGTAAAAAAATGTGTGGATTGTGGAACAGTTATGTGGAAAAAACTGTGACCTCTGAAATACATTATGTGAATGTTCGCGCAGACCGCGGTTTATTTAACCGAGGAGAGTGGTTTTTGTCAAGCATTGTTCATTGACACATTTACACCCTTAACATTTTACCTTCTCGCAACTTATTCGCTTGGGACCAGCAAGTACTACTCCTTTCTGTTTTGGGACCCGTACTTTTCATTTTCTGGCCTATGTAATAGTTGTTAATATAATAGCTGAGGGTAAAGCTATGAAGGACCAGTTCCGGTAAGAAAATGAACTTTGTCTCTCAGCAATAGAAGTGAGAGTGCTACGGAGATAGTATGCTTGCTTACCACCAAGTCACCCCGGAATCAATAACCTGCGGGGCCAGAAAAAAAAAATTCTAGCTTTTTACATTAAAGTAACAGTTCATAAACCTGCGACTCCTGAAAAGCGAACCCCCCTCCTTCTATCCACCTCCTACTACTTCTAGTACATAGCACTAACACTTACTACTGCTAACTACGCCGACTGACACCTCCACGTGGGCCAGGTTGATGGTGAACCCAGTTAACCGGTTCATCTACTAACAATAGCCCCTTCCACCCACCACCTACTTCCTATCGCCCCATGTAAATATAAGCTTCAATAGCGCGCTACATTTCCCATTTACAAATACTACAAGAAGAGAAAAAAGCGCGAACCGTCAATTCGTGTCCGGATATCGCACTACTTTATTCTCTTACGTACGAATTTTCTTAACGTAATAGATCGATCATACCGGATTGATCATGACTGGATAGATTGAATAGATTGATCATGACTGGATCAAACCGCTCAGCCTCCCTACGTGATAGTACATTGCACAATACGTGATTATATAGGTGCTTAAGATAACGTCCGGACATTGCAGGCTCCCGAAAATCTCTGGATGAACCACTTTAAGGACGGATCAATATGTTTCTATTGTTGCTCTACTGGCTTAGTTGTGGTGACTAATGGTAAGCAACACCGTGTGGATTGACAAGTTACGAGTCTTGATAACAATACTAGATTCGTCGAACTACAAAACCTTTTTCATTTTGGTTAAGTTACTTGTGGTCGAAAAAAGATTTCCAAAGTTATGAGCTCAGCTTTCACACCCGAAATTTTCAAAGTATTCTTGCTTTACACAAAAATTAAATCATTAATTCTTTTTTAAAATAATTTTCGTTCTACGAAAATAATTTTCGTATTCTTTTGTGTGATGTTATAAATTTCTGTGCATTGCTTTGCATAACATGCAAGAAACATTCTATCATTAAAATGTATTTTAAAGGACAAGAAAAATGGAAACAATGGAACAAATGTTTTTGGAAACTTTGATAATCAAGTATTTCCAAGAACGATTTGAAACACTGATACATTTATAGATGATTAAGGGTTGAGTTCATGGCGTATTTTTCATATATCTATTTGAATTCAAAACGATATAAACAGTCCACATTTAATCCACGAATGACGATTTTGATAAACATAAACGCGACTCAAGAAATACAATACAATCGTATTTCTTCGATCTCGTAATCCTTCACAACTGCTGAAAACATCCAATATGAAGACAAAATTGAATACATAAAGATAAAACTGCTAGGCCTTTCAATTGCAATACCATTCGAATATAATTACATCATCCCTTAAGAAGAGAGGGAACAGCAATACCTGTGACATTACAGAAATAAGACTTTTTTTCTCCTAACACAAATCCATTACACGCAGTGACACATCTAAATCAATCTCTTTCATCCCTCATTCTTATTTTATTTTCCATAATCTGACACAGAATGTTTGAAAAATATTTCAAGTCTCTCATTTTCAGTGACACCAGATGTTTTCAGCTCACACACCGCTAAATTTAAACGTTCGCTTGGCAAGTAGATTCCGCTTTCCTCTACAGCTGAATAAAAATGTTGAACCCAACATTTATTCTCGACTGGAAACAGGTTTGCATAATAATGTTACGAAATTAATTGGAAATGTTTTGGAATAATACATTGTGATCTCCATTAAATATAGTAAATGAACAATAATGTTGAAATAATACAAATAGCATGAAACAAAATCAAAGTCAGACAATTTACGTACATTCCACATTTCTCCTTATGGTGAAATATAAAGTAAGGTTTCTATTGAAATAAACCGTGACATAGGGTTAGTACTTTGACAAATTCAAATGATTTGTAACATTTTAACTGCAGAGATTCCAACACATTCCCTTATTTCTACATTGAACTGTGTATTTTTAGCTCTACTTCAAATTCGGAGAAAAGTCACATACAAAAATACAAGACAAGCATTTATTGAAATTGAATGAAAAACGCAACTGGAAGGTAAATATTTAAACACTTTCTTATAAATATATAGATAAATTTATTATTTAAAAAACAGTTTTAACCTGCGTACGATCATGTGGAGGACAATTAACTCCGGAAGCAAGTAAGAGACCATCCCATTAATTCCAATCGAGCGCCGTAAGGCACAGGCGGATTTAACATTTTAATACACTCATATATGAATAAAAAGGTTACGTGTTGTAATATCAACATTTAATAAAATATAACACCCCCTTTTTTTTAACAAATATGCGTGTAATATTACAGGAGATGTATCAAGAACATTTTCCCAAATTCAGAGATCGATTCCGATGCGTGGCGAAAACCTGCGTGCAAAATGTCTGAAACATCACATTACTCCGCAAGGGGCTGTGCATAGCGGAGCGTACGAAATTAATGAACGTACTTCCGTCCCTACGAGCCCTAAAACACGGGAGTTAATCCTTCGGGTGAAACTGAACGGAGCTCATTCACACTAATTATGCAGAAAACGGGGAAGCGATCTTACATGGGAGCCCATCCTTCCTCACTTACCACTCCGCACACAGGAGCTGCGGTACTCGCGGCGAAAGAAAAATAATGAGGGAAGAGCCTAAACACAACGTACAAGTGGAGGACCCATTCCCAGCATTGCGAGATTGCGGACTCTCGTTGTAGATAGGTCGTCGTTGTACTCGTGTCAACAGTAATCGATATGAATCGACAGTAATCGATATGAAGTGAGGGATAGGGTTTGATTTGCAACCTTTGGCCGCAAGGAGGTTGCACGAAACTAGCTTATCTACCGGATACAATAACCTTCGTCTTGGTGCCACGGGTTGGCGTCAGGAATGGGTCTAGGCTAGGCCACACCCCACAGCAGACACATGACAACGCCGCACTTTCGCTCCATTGGTTACATCTCCTTACTATACTTTTGCCGCGAGAGCTATAAGAGAGAACAATGCAACGCAAAGTTCCGGAAAGGAAATATTTTCCGAGCGTCGTGAGATTCCTCCCAAGCAGAACAAAACGCTTGTAGTACCCAAAAGGCCGCCAATAGTTGATGTTCGCAATGGGCCGTGTCCGCAATACAGTGCAGAACAATACAAATATTGAATACTTAGCGCATGTCTTTCATTCTTTGATTATAGTTTACGGAAATGTAAGGTTTTTTTAATATTCAGTAAATTAATACGTTTAAAAGTCATATCCTAAATCCTATTCTACGGCTAAATTGCACAAAATTTTCATCAAGTTATTTTTTCAGAAAATTACATACCACTAAGTTAAGAAACCAATCACGAAGTTTTTGTTCACTGTACTGAATACTCTACACAAAAGTGTACGACGGCGTATTGAAACTAGAGACGAAAAATCGTGGCACAAACTTCCTAGTACTCATCTCACTATAGTATGCCAAAAAGGAAATATTATATGCAGAGAGATAATGTAATAAAATCTCTTGAAAGTTTTTATCTTAGAGAATCTTTATGACACCGCATTTGTGTACGTTGTTATATTTTAACCATGAAGAAAGGAGCAGTGTTAAGCTTGCATAGACTGTTGAGGCGGAGATGAACAGTTATACTGCGCATATAACAAACATTGAATCGAAATGTCACTCATGCAGGTGCACAATACCTACAAACAATTTCTGCACCCAAATTTCAAGAACACATTGAAATAGATTCTGAGAAAACGTCTTTCATGTGCTTTGATATTCATATAAGAAACAATTAGATTAAATTGGTAAAAATTCCGGACTACATGCAACAACAGTAAGAAGTATGAAACATAAATGAAATACACATATGTTAAGTACATATGTATGAGTCAGAATAGCTTCGTACTTCATAGTTAGACGTTTAAAACCACCATTTCCGTATCCGACTTCCAAATCAGTTATTTGCGTAAAAATCGCGATAAAAATGTTCATAACAATTATTTTCTTTACACTGCGTGAATGAGTAAATTCGTTGTAAAATTCATTTACTTGACACAGCTTATAACGAAATCGCAAAACTATTTGCGGTAAATACTCCAGTCATTCCAATCTCTTTACGTACTTGAATGATATGTGCACTGAAGTTAAATAATTAGCTTCCCTTTCAACTCAAACTAGGAAGAAACATCTAGAAGAAGCTATTGATAACCATTTCTAACACCATTTCTATTATTGAATAGTAATTTTAAGTATTCCACATCATTTAATATCTCAATTCTCTTCCAAATGATAATGAAATACTTTAGTTGTCATTTGAAATATTCCGGTGAACAACTTCAATCATTGTTTATTCATGAGATAAAAAATACATCTAAGGCTAACAGCTTAAAGGTCTCTTTCCTTCTTGAGTTTATTAAAGGGAAAATTCTGTGACACTTTTTAGGACTCGTGTTCGTATCCTAAAATAATCTTAAGCCTATCAAGTGTAAATATAACATTTTTTTTTGCCAACGACAGACTACGCAAGCTTAACACTGCTCGTTTGTTCATGTTTAAACTATGTTTTCCCTTACAAAATACTCAAATGTGGCGTCGTGAAGATTCTTTAAGATAAAAATTGTGGAAGGCAATATACATCAATTTCCCCGAGAAAGCAAGGCACCTTGACATCAATCACCCTGTGTTCACCCGCGAAAAACCTCTTTCTCGATTATGAATACCGAATTTAAGAAACCCATCGTACACCCTCTTTGACCACCATCCATTACAGCATTGACGTTTCTGTGAAGCGCAACCGAAGCAGGAACACGTGAAGGCGCGCTGAATGGGGCAGAACAAACGGAAAGGGTCTTTGAAGGGCGCGCCTTCTCCCCCCACCCAAACCCCCACCTCCGAGCGGCATTCTCAAAGAGCAACCTCTCTTTACGTGGAATATTAATTAGCCACTCCAAAGAAAAGTGAAAAGCTTTTGTTCTGCAAAGGAGAGACGGCAGCGGGGAGAACAAGTCCTTAGCAAGCGGTTTCACGACTTTGACGAGCCGCTGGAGGCCATGCTCAGTTCTCTCTCCAAGATAAGTATTTCAGCTTTTGACGACTGGACTTTTTTCTCTATCTTGTTTTCTAGTATCTGATACGATGAATGATGTCGAACTTGGAGTCTGGCCTCTAATAAAAAAATTAAAATATACCCTCCTAATGCTAATTTGTGAAGATCTGAAGAGATCTCTTAAATTGTTTTTCGATCGATGACAATACTTCCGTTATACATACTGTATAATTGGAAAGTAATTATTGGCATTATATTTGTATGATCGAGTTAAATGTTGTTTTTCACGTCTAGTTATTCCGGAAATGTATTTTCCTGTCACAAAGTATTTTTTTCCGCTTTATATTTTCATTAAAATAAAAACAATCTAATTTTAAACTTCCGGCATGTCAACGCGGAAGTTCATGATGATGTAATAATCGAGTATACATAATTCACAGTTGTTTAAATAAACACGAATTTTCCGTTTAGTTTTGAGTTACACTGAGTACAGAATCCACCATGTAATACGGTATTTCCTTTATTATTACACCAACCGTTTCTCTTTTTCTTCCAGGTTTAAGCAGATGAGTAAGAACCTCAAGTATAGATAGGTAGCGTACACCGAATTCTGAAGCCAGAAAGTTGATTTTTTTTCTTTTCTGCTGGTGGGAGACATAGGCAGACTGCTCGTCAAACATTAACTGATGTTATTTATCCACACATGTACATTAGTTCAATATTTTATTTCATTTGAATAAACGCGACAAATTCAAAAGATTTCTGTTTGGGAGGTCAGGACTCCCCGTCCCAAGTTACGTACTTGTACATGGAATGAAGAAAAACATACAACCTTATTATGATAATCTAATTAAATATCAAGGGACAGAGCTACGCTCGGATTTATTCACTATAAAAATAATTTTTAGTCAACTTTTAATAAATGAATTTATAGACACTTTTTCATAACTAATTTCATAAGTTAATTTAATTAATTAATTTAACGAAATTTATGTTAAAAATATTTTAAGAAGTAATAATTGTTAGATTTTTTTAACTTTTAGTATTACTTTACTATAGGAACTGAGCAACGCTCGAATTTATTCAATGTAAGAATATTTTCAAGAATTTTTTTTTAAAATTCTTATTTTACCTATGAATTATTATTTCTTATAATACTGATACCGATGAATACCCAGGAGTTACGGAGCGGCGCCCGCGCTACTGGGATATGTGTAATGTTGTGCATTGCTTCAGCGTAAAACATTCCACAGAACAGTCAAATGTCGCGACTTGTAGGTGATCGCCCAGCGGATGTATCTCAGACAGAAGGGAAGAAACTGTACGTTCACAGACGAAAGCTGATTTAAACTTACAATTAATTACTTTTTCAACCTAACCTTATCAAACGAATAAGATTTTTTAAGTATTGCAAAACAACTTTGATTATATTAGGAATACCAAGACCAAATAGAATTCCATCCATGCGTTGCGTACATTCACAATTCTCTATCACCAAGCTTCAAGAAACCACTTAAGAATGAAATATTGCTTAATTCTTCCATAGCACGTTATTCTCTAAGGCCAGTTTCTCGGATGCAGTCTCTCTTGGCAAATGCAATATAAAATGCGCAATATAATTTAAAATTTGAACGAAATGAATATAAGGTGAAAGCGATTAATACACACAGTAAAATAAAATTCAAGAGATTGAGCGAAAAAAAATAATTAATAGGGAAGCGATGAAGATTAGGAGCCAAGCATGAGGATGCGGGGAACCACAAATGCCACGGAACCTCGCGAGTATAATTAGATTAATGGTGTTGTATTCGGTTTTTCATTCATTTATTCGTAAATATTTGCAGGGAAGTTGAACGCTATTCCGTGATGTTCCTAGCAACGAGAAAAATATTAGTGGTAATGAGAAATTTCAATATCGCAGCGCAGAAATTATTTTTTAACTTTTACTTAATAGTTACGTGAACGCTATCAGAATACGGACACTGCAACTTCGCAGGGAACTGCATTTACAAAGATTGATCCCAAATAGAAAAGAAAACAACAAAAATAAAAGGTAACGCGTAACTAACACAAAAACGAAATTACAAAACTAATTTTGAATAATTGTATTATTCACAAAAATATAGTTGAAAATATTTTTTTATGTGGCCATTATTTACGTAAAGATTCATAGATAAAATTTATTTAACGTACTTCATGTTTTCCTACGCTTGTTTAATATACATGTTGATTAAACGTTCTGCGCGTTAATTAATTCTTACTTCTCGATAATGGTGCGGTAAGATATTTCATAAAGAGAACCAATCCAAGTCTGTATTTTTTCTGGATGCCCAATACATGGAATAAGTCCCATACAGTGATTTTTTCTCTCAGAAATCGATTTATTAAATAATGTTCATGTACATCAGTATTCAAAATAAAATTTAAGAATATAAATCACAATTTTTTTTCCCGTTGTCCAACCAGTGTCAGGGTACGAAAAAAAAAAAGTCTTTAGGTTCTATGTAATGTGCGCGTCCCCAACACAGGCAGGCGCGTGCAATAAATTTGCGAACTCGATTTTTAATTTTTTAATCACATGTCTTACAATTTCCGCACATACTCCATAGAGTGGTTAATTTATGGATCACCTTAACGTAGACGGAAAAGATTTTGTCAATGAAATGACGAAAGAAGCCCACTGTGCACAGTCACCTCCGACCATAGCAAACAAGGGTGACTTCCACCGACGCAGTTTAATTACACGGGGAAAAGTTATGAAGGTGAAACACGCCCAACTACAGCAACAACCAACCATCCTCTTGAGTGCTGCTGGAAGCTCTCGAGTGACGACACTATTACCCTTTTAGCTCTCAAGTTGACGAGACAGAAGTTTGCAATCAGCATCGTAAGATGGCCGTCCATAGTCTTGGTTCAGTGTTCACACAACTTTTGCACCGACGCAACTCGCCCTACATTTTACCCCAGGTCAAGGGTAGGAACGGAGAAAAAGGAAAATTAGGTGTAGAAATGCACGGACCGAGTCGAAAATTTATTTATTTATTTATTTATTAAATGCCTTTTGGCGAGGTTCAGGTCATGATACCTGCTCTTCCACCTAACCGTTGGACTTGAGCAAGGGAATTGTGAAGGAGAGATGTTGAGACGTCGGGGAACTTATATACCGGTGAAGGAAACCTCAGCTGAATATCTCACCTAGTTTGGTCGAGCAGGGTTTGAACCCACGCTCTACCGCTCAGCGGTGTCGTGGAAGCGAAGACGTTACCACGAGACCACCGCTGTCAGGAAACTGTCTATAAATTTACTATTTTTATAAACACGAACTTCCATTGATATGCTTGATACATACCAATAGTAGTGGAATAATCTTATCCGTGACGTAATCAACCGGAAGAAAAGTACGACGTTAAAAATATTTTTCCCGTCAACGCTAAACAATAAAATAAGATTCTTGTTTTATTATTTAGTTCGTGGTAATTAAAATCAATGTAAATGATGGAATTAAATCCACCAAGAAAAACAATTACGATGAAAAAAATCCACGAAACTAATGAGGAAAAAGAAGATTTATTCTTCATCAACAATAATAAATCAAAATTCTAGTAATTATAAGAGTAAAACTGTCCCACAATAGGTTGTATTCACGGAGGGAAGAGCTCCGCAATCACTAACTATCGACACTATGAGATGTGGCTAACATCTCGCTTCCGGTCGGTTTGGCCCTAGGATAGACCCGATACTCATTTTGGGTCTGTGAGTCACTCTCAATGTTGAGGTGTGATGAAAAGTCCCCACTCTACCGGGCATCGAACCCTGGCCATCAAGCCAGCAACTCAGCGCTCTCCCCAAGCTGACTTCGATGGACATGTAAAAAATCCATTAAAAGTGTGTTGGTCTGTTGTGGAATGACCCGGTCGTGGTTATGATTTATTTATTTATCTTGATTATAAAATGGACGTTAATAATAGAATTAATTATCAACAATTGAGACTAGTGGTATATAAGAATACCCCACTAGAGCTTTTCTGCGCTTTTCATCTTATACGTGGAGCAGGGATCGATCCAGGATTTGATTTTGGGGAGAGTCCATTAAGAGAAATGGATGTGCGAGTACCTCCTCAAATTAAAAAAAAAATTTCTTGAAAGTGCAATTTAAGGCAGTCTTATACATAAATAACGAATTCACTTAAACTGCAGTTTTCATTTTAAAAAAACCCTTAAAAATAACGTTTCTGAAATAGTTCGTGGTTTTTCAAATATTTACTTTGGATGTTCCTGCTAACAAGTCTATTCATTGCTCCAGATTTACTCAATATGATTTCAACGGTAATTCACATGAAATCAAAAACATCTCGGCGTTACGTCTAAAACTATAACACGAAAATAAAATACGTAATTGTTTTACCGAATGCGCGGACAGATAAAGATAATGAAATATAACAACCCTATAGTCATGTTCCCATGTAGGAGTGGAAATCAATAAAAGCAAAGATAGTCTTTTAATTTTATGCCTTTTGGAGAGATTTAGACCATGAGACCTGCTCTTCCACCTAAGCGTTGGACTTTGGAAAGGGAATTGGGTTGCGGGGGAATTTATGGAACCGAACCAACATTTGTCCGGAGTTGGTGAGGGAAACCTCGCCTGATTCGGCCGAGCAGGGTTTGAACTCACACTCTTCCGCCTGTCTCTTATACACATCTAGATGTGTATAAGAGACAGG
>NNCF01127434.1:211984-222727 GCA_002313205.1 Laupala kohalensis | reverse complement strand
ATTTATTTATTTGTAACCGCAAGCTCCACTTGAAAAATGGACTTCGGGCTCCGGTCCCTCTAAATGCACTTAAAATACAAAGAATGTTTCCTTTTTCTTATAATGATGTATTGAATTTATTGTTATTTTTTTAATTCTTAGGCTACCAATTACATTATCTTTATCAATTTCAAAACGTACACTTAGTTATATTACATCGTAGATAGCAAACTAATGCTGAAAATTCACGTTATGATGCTTAAAATATCGTAATAATTTGAAATTTAGATATTGACTATGAAAAACAACAACATATACTAAAAATGTTGCGTCTCACAGTTTGAGAACAACTGACGAAAATCAGACTACAGTGCGATACAAAACAAAACAAACAAAAAACCAACCAAAAATACATCAGATGAACATTCCCTATTACATAGTTATGTGTTTTTCCTCTTCTTTGATCCAATAGCAGAAACAGACCATTTATTATTTCGTTTCCTTTAATTTAAGAGTAAAGTTGTTGAGGAAATAAATGCATCTAGGTCAACCCATTTGGGTCTTATGTTTGCACATTATTTTTTTCCGAAAAACAACTCACAAAGTTTCGTAAGTACTTTAAGAAACTTTATTTTAAGGTCGTTTTAATGTCCTCAGAGATAAATTATGTATTCTCTGTAAGAATACTTAATAAGCAAGGGCTAAAGTTTATGACAGATTCTCGCTCAATCTTATCCGAGTTTAAGATAAAACGTACAGCGAAAATGAATAAGAAATACTTTAGGGACAAAAAGTATACAAGTTAATGTGAGTTAATTATTAATAAGGTAATTAAGAGCAACTAAACGTTTCGTTTGACGTTGAGGGATTTGATATTATTCAATTACTCGAATACTGTTTTTAGAGATGCATTGCTCCGTCACTTCATGCTAGAATAGCTCCCTAAAAGTTTTAGAGTACTGACTAGACGTAATTTTTACGAACTGCATCTTTTTATTAATTCTAATTCAATATTTGTATCTCATTCTTGTATTTAAATGAGTGGTTTAAATATCGTTCCATTGTTGAGTAAATACTGTCTAAAATTTGTTGAAACGTGATTATTTGCACATACATTTTTAAATATACGAGACTGATGTGAAATGCAATAGAAATATCTAATCAATTTCTCAGTTTTGATCCGTTTCGGGGATTTTAAAAAATTGTTTATAAATATTTAAGTTCGACGACAAGTTGATTTATTAATATGTGATGATCATTTGTTGAACAAAATACTTATATTTACATTGAGAAGTAAAGTGTCTATGAATTGAAGTGTCATTCATTTATAATATATGTACACAATGAAAATAAATTTCTGTTGCTCTAAAATGTTACCACTAGTAATTGAAACGATGGCAACAATATTTTGTACTCGTAATTGATTTGTTGTGAGTGATGAAAATGAATACATCACAGAATAATCAGAACACATCAAAGAAGAAAAAAAGAATAATTATAACATAGCCTTTTTTATTCGAGAAATTAATTAATAATTCCAGGGATCATAAAAATTCTCTCTTGTAGGAACGGTTTAGAAATTCTACAGATATATCTCATTTCAGAAGTTTTCCGAGTAACTGGGCAAGTTAAAATAGGTAAAAATACCCTATTCTTTCAGAAGAGCAGCGAGGTGTCTACCATGACGTCATCAATGTGGAGCAATAACAAAAGTGAGGCCACCTTAACATTCTATGCATCTTGCTCCTTGGGCAAATGAACTTCCTATATCAATTTTTTTCCTGGGATAAACAAGGGAGAATCTGCAGCG
This sequence comes from Laupala kohalensis, assembly GCA_002313205.1. NCBI lineage: Eukaryota > Metazoa > Arthropoda > Insecta > Orthoptera > Trigonidiidae > Laupala > Laupala kohalensis. The sequence continues at coordinate 220,938 of NNCF01127434.1, read as the reverse complement.
TCATAGGCCTTTATATTACTGGTCCAGGTCTCAATAATTGGCAAATTTGCATGGTTGTCCTAATATTCCTCCTAAACATACTTTAAAGTCGCCAGTAGTTCTCAGAGCTCGGAGTATTTGCATTTGCGAAGAAGTAATAACTTCGTGTTTTCCCTGGATTCATTCGGAACGGACTCGAACCTGGTAAACGCAACATGGGGCCCAAGTAAAAATCATGACTTAATCCCCCGCCGTTGCCAATCTAGTATTGTATATGTGTCAAGAAAGATCTCACTAGATCGTGTACACACACAAAGGTAAAATACATAGCAAAAAGTCGACAAACCTCTCATCTTGAGAACACTGCAGAATTTCTCATCCGGTGCACAATCTGTCAAATCGAATTCTTTTGAATTCGCCGCGTTCAAGCATGATGGTAACGCCTTGGACAAGCAATCGTAGCATTTCAGGGCAGAGGCTGGAACAATAAAAATGCAAACATCACATATCTGTCAAACAAATTCTCAAATCTAAAAAAAAAAAATTGATTCATGAATATTAAATATTTTTGTGAGGCTGATTCGAAAACCTTTAAGTCGTTGGTAATGTTCGCAATCGAGCCTCACATGTAACGTTGTTAGTTGTAATGAGGTTATGATTTGTAAATGGATGTCTTCAATTCTGTTTTTATCGAATTTTCAGCGTGAAATAAGTGAAATTCTATAACGAGGGCAAATTCTTGACCAACTTTATAAAATTGAAAAATTATTCATACGAATTTGTTCGTACGTTGTTAATTTCGAGCATCCTCAGAGCCAACAGCGTAAGATACCGAGATAACGAAATACATCTGTAGTTTTCCAAAGAATTTAATTCAAGTGTTCGTCTAACTCAATTGAGATATTCCCTATCTCCTTTTCAGAATGTAATGCAAAAACTGCACAGGCACACACACATACACACAAGTTGGTCTGTTTCAAAGAACAGACCTATGTATCCTTATCTATTTTGACGCGTTGAATCCGAATTTACAATTGCTCCATCACCTCTTACTTTTCTTTTAATCGCCAAAAATATAGAAAAACACATACACACAAAATTTATCTTTTTCAAAGACAAGATTTAAGTATCATAATGTATTTCGACGCGCTAATTCGAATACGAATTTGGAATTGCTCCATCTCCCCCACTTTTAAAAATCTGTATTTATGTCTTTTCTCGCGATATTTTAAAAAAAGGAGGGTTATGGAGCAATTCTGGAACCGTGTACGGATTCCACACGTTCAAATTCATATGGATACAGAAGTTTAGCATTTGGAACAGAACAATTTCTTTTTTGTGTGTTTAAAGTCCGTGTCATTGACTTGCACATTCCACAAATCTTCTTTGTCCTCTTCCTTTTATTACTATTAAGTGTGTTTTAACGTAAACTACCGGGAATATAAAGAATTGCAATTCATTTGAAACAATGTCTCATCGCCGGAACAGACGAGTTGCGGTAGCTCGGCATTTGTTCGTTGGATCACGTGACTCCGCGCATGCCGCTGGCAACAGGTGCCGTAGCGTGGCATTTGTTCTAGGGGAACCCCCATATCCTTTATTAGCTGGTCGGAGAGTTGTTTGCGGTGGCACAGAGCTCTCGCTCAGGTCAGAGTTGTTATTACAATTGAAATGTTCTCTCTCTCAAGTGTTGACCAAATTAATACCGTTTTGTTAATACCAGGACACATTAAAGTTCACGTCGATGATGGTGGGAAGCCATTACGTGCAGGAACAGATTGACAATTGAAAGTGGGTATTGAATATTGTATGAGGTTTATTTTACTCTAGGCACTATTACTATTATCAGAACGCTACCATATAATGAAGCAACAATCACAGTTTCAATTCACAAAAGTGTTTATATCTAGATTGGAATAACGTCAACGTTAATAGATTTAGCTCATGTTTGTGGTGTACTTACATTTTTCTTCGGAAAGTTAATTACTATATTTAAGTCTACATCTAAACCTCTCATACAATGCGATCATAAATTATTCTATTTAATCACATAACATAGATACACAAAATTAAAAAGAACCGTTGAAATATTTACTTTACAGCATATAATTTACTACACATTTAGTTTCTTTTATGCTGTTGAAAATAAATGACTCAAAACGAATGGAATTGCTCAAAGTGTGTTTCGTTGCATGTATCTGAAGTGAGACTGCTGAATATATTTCATCGTTCGTAAGTATAATACCAGGACACGATCCATCAGTGTCGAGGTTAGATCTCGTGTTTCATGAGACAGCTTACAACGATACGACACTCACTTTGAATGGAAAATGACATGCATGCACCAATACCACGACTTCACTTAACGTTACGTCCGATGACATTACGCAGCCCTGACTGTGAGTCGCACGATAATATTTTCGGGAAAATCGTCGTTCATCTGGTTAAAGTAGGATACGTAAATGAATGGTGGACTCTGTTATATGAAAGTATAGAAAGTAAACTCTCTTGATGAAAATTACTTACTCCTCGTTTAGTGGTTCCAAATAATAATTGTGTCGTTTATAATATTAACAAAAATGAAGTATTAGATACTTATGACAACCAATATTAAACAACCTTAGAATTAAATGGGGTTTCCAAAGAAAATTTGGACGAAAATCACAAATAACGATGAAGTAAAAGACTTAACAAGTTGTAATAATAAAAATTGACCAGTACAGTGTAATGCATAAATATGGGCGTAACCAAGGGTAGCACTTACCTCTCACACAAAATGAACTCAAAAAACAAACAAACAATGAACGTTAGAAAATCGACATGAGTGTTATTCAAATTTTACCGGATGTCACACATTTTCTCAATACATTCATATGTGAATCTACATTTAATGTGTTTCTAATAGAAAACTGAGAACATAGTATGAGAGACAAACTAGTGGAGGTAACTTCAGCATTTTGTAGAAATTACAGTCTGCAATCCACGCCGGTTTAGACAAACTGTCAATAATTTTGACAAACTCCACGTGCTATGGAGTCTTAGATACGGGGTTGTGACACGCTTCAGGTCATACATTGCCGAGATTAAATGATACTCTCTAATAAATGAACTTTACTCTCTAATAGTTCAGAACCTTGCCCATCTCTGTACAAAAACCTGACTACGCCTTTGCACATAAGTTTTATGGATCGATTTCCTGTGGGAAAACAATGGAAACATGTGTTATGAACAACTGAAAGCTTTTTGTCGAAATTAAACGCGATGATACCGTTTCATCTTGAACGACTCATTCAGTTTTTCAAAGAGACAAATTACAGCGGGGAAATTAATACTCTCACGTTTATGCCGCCAGAAGGACACCAAATAAAACAAAACAAACAGTGACTGCGACTTTAATTTTGTATTGCGTTTTTCAAATGTTTCAACCGAATGAATAGACTCGCGTTTAATTAAAAGATATTAACTCATGTTGCCTTTTACGTTTTTTACCGTATTTCCACATGACGTATTCTTCCACAAAATGAAATTCTGTATGGTTCATCATCAATATGTTACGTTTGCAGAAGTACCATTAATTAGTAATCTCTAATCATGTTTTAGTGAAGGAGTAGGCTCCACTATTTTGTTTCCATATTTACGTAGTGTGAGGAAATTATATGAGATCATCTAGTGGCGGATGTAGACCGTAATCGAGGGGGGGTAAATTTTATAAATATTATTGTAAACATAATTATAAATATTATTACAAATATCATTATACATTCTTATTATAATATTTAGAATTTAATATAATGCATGAATTCATCGAATTATTGCATTATTCATAAAATTCATTAAATTTATTAATTGTTAATAAATTTATAAAATTGTTCAAAATGGCAAATACATATTAAAGGATAAAGACACACTTTATCAATTTCAATATTATGACAAAAGTTCATATCCTATGGGGGGGGAGGGTTATAGCTCCGTAACTCCCCCACCCCGATAGATCCGACTCTGAGATCATCCAGAAACGAATAAATAAAAAAAACTTCAGAGATCTTATCAGATTTTTACGTATCGGGACCAGGGGAGCCCATTCACAATCTCAAAGTCTCGAGACGACTGATCTCTTGTCTCGTATGTATATGTTAGGTTCAGATACCGAATATGCTCAGTGAGCGAAAAAAGAAAAAACGCCCTAGTTCCTTACAATATTCACAACGTATTATTCCTGTTATGACACTTGTGAAAACAACCAAAACGCGTTATGAGCAACTCGAGGAGACCACAAAACGAAATCGGTCTGGTACATTTCATGATTTTAGTCCACAACGCTTTTTCGTGATTAAGAAAAGCCATAAAGTCACGATAGCTAATGCAACCGCGACAGATGTGACACGACGCACAGTGGCCCTAGTTCCAAAACTTTTTCATTAATTAAAATAACTTATTCCGAACAACACTAACTCGACAAATTATCCGGGAATTTAATTTTCATGTTTGAAAAGAATCTTCTGTAAACTTTCTTTTTCTGTTTGGGTGAATTTCATTTTTTTAGGCAGGACATTTACGTATACTTTATTTTATAAATTCTTTGAATATAAACTGCGCTTTCGTTGTATTTAGATAGGTGATTCAGGCTTCAAAGAATGAGTAAGATAGACTAACATTTACTAAACAATTTTCCAAGATAAGGAAATACATTTCTATTCATTTTGCATTTATCAAGGCAAAATGTCGTATGACTCATTTCGAGTTATGAAGAGTATGAGTATTACCACGGAGTATAAAATATGAGGTAATGCTTCGTCACGATAGTTTCCAAACCCATCCTGCTTATCGTGTGCATTTACTCGTATAAACCATACCACCAAACCACTTCTCATACGACAAATAAATAGCAGATAATTTGGGGGTGTGTGTGGCAACCTTCCGAAGAGGATGGTCCGAAACTGAACCACATCGTGAGAGAGATTGATTCTAGCACAATGTAAAGGACAGAGATGATGATACTACAGTCAATTTGTTTGTTGTTTTAAAGTACTACTCTATAACGGATCAAATTCTTGTCATAACAATACATCTCTAACTATTGTGCGGGTGTTGTCAACTATAGGTGATCGCTCTGCTTACTTTTCTAGTAAATTCCGCCTAAAAAATATGACTAGCAGTCCAGTGCGTGAAGCAGTATGTTATACAGTATTCATAATAATTTATAAGCATTTTTTTTGCCACATGGCTAGTATTTTGAATACAACATGGCAATTCAACCTCTCCCTCAGGAACCCATACAAAAATATTTAAACTCGTAGGATAGTTCTACTTCCTGTGAATTGTAATCACCACTTTTGATGGTCTAAAGAAGCGTGGAGCCATTTTGTCTCCAACAGCTCGTTCATGATAAAACATAGCAATTCCGCTTCTCGACACAATATGAACCACGAGGGGAGAGCTGTACGGCATCTCAACGTTACAGCTCTTCGATGACATGGTGTCATTGGAGACCACTGGTAAACATTTTGTCTACGCAGATGCCTGGAAGATTATTAAGTGTCTAGAGGTAATATGACAAATTTTGTACTCCCGTTCTCACTGTTATAGGATTTAAAGTGTTCTGTTCTAGAAACGAAAAATAATTTCCATTCCAAAAAATGTACTAGTTATTACAGAATATTAACGTGAAATTTTCAATTCTAATATATATTCATTGTCAACAGGAAATAAATTATAAAAATATAAATCTAACACCGTATAGTTTTAGTTGCATAAGATAAATTGTATACCTTAACATGGTACAACTAAATTGTATTACTAAGCCGTATAAATTGCGTTAGAGATGGCTGCAAGTTTCCTGACAATTAAAAATCGGAGAACGTAACACGACACACAGTGTGTTTTACTTCGACAAACTTGTAGATGTTTCTCTCTTATCCAGAGTAAAATATTCACAAGAATATTTTACGAAGTTCGACATTAGCTCGTGTAACCCGTAAAAGTCCTCCGACGATCGGTCGAGGTTAACAAAGACTGAAACTTGTACTTTCTGTTGCGCAGCAGCAAACTCGGAGGTAACCAATGAAGTACACCAACACACCTACCTTCTTGAAATAGGACTTCGAAGTAAGATCAATACCCACAACGATCTAACTTCTTCTCCAGAGCTTAGTTTCGAACTACACTCTTGGCCACTCTTGCCAAACTAAACTCTTGTTAGCAGCTGTCGAAAAATTTCTCCTCTGCCAACAAATTATGTCTGAAAAAGTTCTAGATTGTTCGCAGAAAAAATTCGTTTCCCGTTCACGAAGTTTGATTAAAATGACCCAATTTATTTCTTTTTTATTAAATCATTTTTCTATTCAATATTTTCAAATAGTGCTTCTTTCCCAACATATTTGTTTCTCTCAAAACAGCAAAAAGAGGAAATATCAGAGGAATATAAGTGTAACTAAGGAACATGGTAATAACGTCTGTGTCGAGCTTTGACGAGAAAATAAAAGCAAAATGAAAAATAAATACATAAATAAGTAATGGCCCCTTCTAGAAGTTACCAAGAAGACTGACTATATATTTGAGCTAAAGAAGAATTTGATTAAAACTATAACCATTTCTCCATCACTTAGACTAGGATCAAAATTCAAGAAACCACCATTGCTAGGATTCGGAAATATGTTCAAAATATATTATTATTAAATTAATATAACATTTTAGTGTATTTATATTTTCATTTAAATACATACAACAGCACTATAAAGTTCCAGTGCTCGATTGAACCTACTTAAATGGTCATGATCTTGGGTAAAATGACATTAATATTTACACAAATAAAAATGAATTGTATGGAATGTCTGTGGTAGTTTTTTGTGTGCCACATCTACTAGTATTTGTGGCCAACTCAAAGTAAACAATATTACATATCCGACTTAATGAGCAAACATGGTGAATAGGAAGAATTTTACTAACATAATATATAGTATAATTTTTCATTTGGGGCCGTCTCATCTTAATATATTTTAAAAGTTTCTCCACAGAAATGTGTACCATATTGTAATCAATCGGAGCAAAATATAGCAATCTCAGTCAAACGGGTTTATCTAATTTTTTTAAGAAGTTAAATGTTTTAATTGAAGATTTAGTTATTTTATGTAGAATTGAAATATTCTTATGGGATTGTGTAAACCCCAACAAAACCACTCAGGATGGCGACTTCTTAATTAACACAAGAATTAAAAAATAACAATGAGAGACAACTATGAAAGAACCAGTAATTATCTTACAGAAATTTTTATTTTTTTTACCTTTACCCGTTAGGAGAAGAGAGTGACCTCAATTCGCACTTGTTCAAAATAGAAAATGTGAATAGAAGAAACATATTTGAGATTGTAGAATTCCATTTGATTCATCTTCTCGCATATTCATTCCGTGGGAGAAGAGGAGGAATTCGGGAGGAATGCAGCAATATTTGCTCGGCATTTGCTTCTCAAGATGAGCAGAATGAGAAACGAAGGTCGTATTTGCCCTCTGAAAGCAACACGTCTCTCACGTTCATCTCTAGTTCCCAACTTGTAATGAATGTCTCGTACTCATCATATTGCTCCCCTGCATTGGCGATGGAATACTTGTACTGTCGTTTAATTTAGAAGACCAAATTTCCTTTCGTTTAGGCAAGTGAGAGGGGGTTATATTTTATAAATATTGTTATAAATATTATTGTAAATGCAATGTACATTTCGTGCCTTTCGACAACCAGTTTCTCAATTCGTGCCAGCCCAACTACCCGACCTTTGTCTGGAAGGTTGAGCGTGACCCCCATGTTCAAAAAGGAAATTTACCAAGAAAAGTCTTATTCTTTACTGACATCGAGTAAATAAACTGAAAGAAACGTTACATCATTAATGCCACTGGTAAAAGGTCTCTTGAACACAACCAAATACACGGAAATTGATTTGCTTCAGTAAACATAGTATGTAATGTAGGAATGACCATTTGGGTGTTTTTATTCGGATAATGAGCGCGATTACTGAAAATATACTAGAAAAAAAATGTCAAGAAGTCTATATTCATTGACTGAGGTACATGACAACACTATAAAAATCGATTGGAAATAAATACAACAAATATATTTAAAACAAATTTTAAAATTATAGAAATAGCGTTGACTGATATTATTTCTCAAAAATCGTTTTTACTATGTACAGAATGAGCAAAATTGTAACTATAGGTACCATTGACACTAGGTTAAAAAATATATTTGACAAATTAGAATAAGCAAAACTATTATTCGTGATTCATATTTTGGTAGATTCCTTGTCATATAAATTCTATGAGGCATTACTGTGCTTTCATCGCATGCAGATCGTGTACTACGACTCCTAGCAATGAACACTGTAATGGATTTTCTGTAAAGAAAAAAAAAAAAAAAAAAAAAAGGATTAAACGAAATAAAAACTTTAAGCGCGATTTTCTCGCAATGTCCTAGGTAACTACGAAGGTAATAATTAGTGCGACACAACAATCAGGATTCAGTATAAATACAGCTCGAGTCTGAATCTTCCTACACTCCAAGTGTAATAGAATATGTATGGTTTGTGAACGAAAGGGATACGGCGTGAACCAGGAGACAACGAGACTTACAGACAGAGAGCAATTCGTGTTTTGGTCCAGTACAAGTATGATTGCAGTGTATCATACATGTTGTATGACACAATCACGTCCATTCAGCGCCTGAATAGCGAGCGATGTTCCATTTTGATTTCCTGTAAAATATTCGATACTACGTTTCAAAGAATGAATAAGTTAATTTTGTTAAAAATTTACAGGGTGATTAATACAATCAAATTGTAATTCCATGAAAACGGATCGACAACAACATTGTTTCGCATCACTTCGAATATTGTTTTCAGAAGAAAGTTGTAGTTTTTTATGCGAAATATTGAGTTAATAAGAAATACTTTCTTTAATTGTGGTGAACCTCACCTCCATGTAAAAAAATT
>NNCF01127434.1:172340-211843 GCA_002313205.1 Laupala kohalensis | reverse complement strand
CAAACCTTTAGAAATCTCTTAAATTGCGGTCAACCTCACCGCCAGGTAACATTAATTACGCTGTATTTAAGGTTCCGAGTTCAAATCTCGGTCCCGTCTCCTATTATCATTCAGTCCATACTAATATAAATGCGTAACGCGAAAACGTGTCAGTCTGTTTGTTACTTAATCACGATTAAACCACTGAACCGATCGTGATGAAATTTCGCAAGGATATAGTTAAGATGCCCAAGATGAACATAGGCTAATTTTTATTTTTAAACCGTGTGAAAGGAAATATAGAAAATGATTTTGATCTTAAATGTCGATGAATTCGAAAAAAAGAGGTATATTCGTTTACGCTATCTATACGGTTAGAGACAGGAGAGAACCAAGAATGGCAACATTTTTCACCTCAAAGAGTTCTACAAAAACGTCCGCGACAGCATATGTTTATCAACAAAGGTTCACCCACATTATTAAAAATAGGAGAGTCAAAATACGTAAATTTAAGAGAAAAATGTAGGAAGAAAGAAATCAATCATCATCGAATTTAATGAATTAGTTTAGATTTTACAAGAATTTTAATGAAAGGGTGCAACCGCGTCATGCATCGGAAGCGAAAAAATTCGATTGGCGCGACTCCCGCGAGATGGTTTAGTGTATGCAGTAAACGTTTGTATTAAATTAGTATTATTATGAATTTGAAAAATTAGGATGTTCAACATGTTTTAAAAACCAGCAAGTAAAAGTATTTTAATATTACAACATGGATAGATTTTATTGTTGTTATTTAGAGTGCAAGAAGATTAGTCTAAGATAACTCCCGAGCAACAGCGGGTAATCAGCTAGTATATCTAGGTATAGTTAATCTGTTATCTGAGAATATATGAGAATACAAGTGCATCGATGGTGGGGGGTGGGGGGTGAAACGCACCAGTGAGGTTGGTGGAGTGTATCCTTAGTCTGGGTGCCCCCCCCCCCCCCAGCGAGAGACGTAAATAAAATGAATAATCAATTGTCATATGGAATATTATTAAAAGCTATTAGAGCTTTTTTCTCCAGATATAATAAATGGATCTACGTGCCTACTTGTTACTTTTAATTTTGACTAACTGATATCGAAAAATTATATTGATTGCGGATTTCTAGTTTTAAAATAAAAGAAGTAAATAATAGCAAAGTGACAGACGACTCTGCCAGTGAAATTAATTTCATCACAAAATAGAAAAACCTTTATAGAATCCACGGAAGTCGATATACACAGACAATACACTGAATTAAGTACCATAAAAGTCACTTCAGGTTTATTTATAAATCAAATTTCATTACTAATGATAAGACAAGGAGAAGTAAACAGTATCAGGTAATAATAATTCAACTACAAGACTGGTGCGTTTTCTTCTGTCAGAATGATTAAAGCATAATGTTTCTTAACCATTAAATTTAGAAATACACTACATTTTGCCTTGTAAAGAAGTCCATTTTCTAATACAAACTACAGAATATATCTTAAATATTTTTTCACTGCTATCTCGAAAACGGTGCAATGTACGGAAATGCAGTTGAGCTATCTACGCAGAATAAACAGAACAATCAATATGCTTATACTCATATTTTCAAAATTTTGAACTTTTAGAAACGGGAAGTGAACCAGATGCTTAGGGGTCATCGCCCCCACTGTTGGAACTAAACTCTCAACAGATGAAGGCATTCTTTGCCACTTTAAAATTAATAAAAGGTTACTACTTAATATTGTTGATTATCTATTTGAAGAGTTGATTATTTCATTTAAAAGATAATTTTTATAACATTTGTGTTGTAACACCATGATTTTCAAATAGAAATGCTCCCCAGATCCCTCCCCGTCTAGTTCCCCTCCTTGACTACGGTTTAGATCCGACACTCCATATACACACATACGACACTGGACGTCATCGCCTAAGTTTGAAAATAGACTCTAGTGAAGCCAACTTGTAAAGAGATTTTGATTTTTTTATCCCAAATACAATACTTTTCTATACATTCCGTAATTCCGTAAAAAAGTTCTAGCAGAAATGACAGCCAGCGCAAATACACCTGTCACACGCGGAAACCTTTACAAAATTTTATCTCATTTACAGAGAATCAGAAAAAATCAATACGTCATGCACATATACAGCTTCTTCCTTCTGTATGAAACTAATACAATTAACAGAATTAATATTACACGACATCAAATCATATATATTGATATTTCAATAAACTAATATATTCGATAGTATGATATTTAATGATATAAGCAGAAAGGACAAACAAAATGATTAAGCCGCTGTCGTGATACAAGATATATAACTCAACACAGGTTCCCACCAAGTGATTATCAGTTAACCTCAAATTGCAAATTACGACACAAAATTAATTACACTAATGGTTAGTTCATAATTTGATTAATGGCACAATAAAGAAACAAATGTCTCCAATTATGTAATATATTTAATACGTTCGTGAACAATTGTTTAATGAGCACCATACATTTGAATCACGCGCGATACAGCTGACGTATTACCACCTGCCACGCCGGTTAGCTCAGTAAAAACAGTACCTCGAAATGTGCCACCAGTACTAACGATCTCTGGTTACTCTTTTTAAAACTTCCTTCAACAGAGAACAACAATACAATAAAGAGATCACAACAACAACACACGTACACTGATGAATAATTTTACTTCGTAATGAGTTTAAAAAAAAAAACTTGAATCATGTTGCAATGGAATTATTTTTCATGAGATTATGGAGTGTATAATACATAAGTGCAAAATGTCGACGATTTCGTGTAGTGTTGCAATCACCCATAATATTTTAAATCATTTTTAACCAGAAATAATGGATAACAATCGCGTGATCAATAAGAAAAACGCACAGAAATATTTAGTCTAATGAGAGAAAAGAGAATCGTTGATATTCGATAAAATGTCAAACGTTTCGAACTCGTACAATTTCACCTGGACACGGACACTTGCAGCTCTGGAAATGACACGACCGGTCACAAAGACAGAAACAGGGCAAATCCGCTCTGGTGCGCATTCACAACCTCTCTGCAGTTGAAATTCTCTCGCGCAGACACAAAGCTTTCGCAAATCCCGTTTCGACAGCGTTGCTCATCCAAACACACACACACACACAGATACACGCGAGTGGCAAGCAACACAGTCCTCACCTGAATGCAACAGGAGGACTAGAAGCAACAGTAGCGGAGTAGTAGTCAACTTCGGCATGGTGTATCACTCATAGATATCCTCGTAATGGTGGTGAACGTTCCTCACTCACTCGTCCGATACGTTGGCCTCGCAACCGTTTGTTCGCAGCGCTTCGCAGAGCTCTGGACGACGACGTCACACTGGCGCCGTTATCCTCCTCCCTCCACCCGTCTCTAGAACCATAGCAACCGTCTGCGTTGCCAACCGAGATCGGGGCGGTATTTCTCTCTCACGCAACCTTGCTCAACCTCTCCGTCTCTTTCCTCTTCAAAGCGTAACATCTTTCCCTCTCCCTCCTAGTATTCACTGCCACTGTTCCTGCATGTCCCCCTCCCCAACGTGGTTCCCCTTCCTTCGCCTCAAACATTGTGCGCGTTCTTGTCGCGCTCTCGGGTGACTCGACTCCCCAGACTCGTTCTTTCTCGCTCGCTCTGAATCGATAGTCGGCGTTACGGGTCGATTCGCTTACGCACTCGAGACCGTCTCGTGGGCGCGCGTGGGTGCCAAGTTCTGTCTTGTCATATTAGATATTATAAATCTCTCTATACAATATATTAGATAGAGATATAATATATTAGAGAGATATATAATATATTAGAGAGATACATTATTCATAGAGAAATAAAAACAAACCTTACAAAAGAAAGTTTTAAAAGTAAGCAGGTCACAACTCTTAGCTTTAGTGAATTATTTTTAATAGAAAGTTTGCTGTGTATCTGCGATGAATTGAAAAACAAATTTGTGACATCTTCAATTAATACTACAAAAAGAGGTGTCAATCCACCATTATATACTAAAGCAGAGGCTACCAAGAACCATTATATAAATGGATTCATTCTTTACAGGGACCTGCCTATTGAATTGAAAACGTTGTTTCCAAAAAAATAATTAAGCTGAAAATAACTAACTGGTTTATCAACCGTAATAATTAAATTTAGTGAAATTTATAACTATGTTTTCGGCAACATCAATAACTTGTTAAAATTGAAATTATTAACTGAATTGTCAATTAAAATATGTGTTCACGATATGTGTTACTACACATCGCATTGTAGTAAAAATTTGTATTTTATACTTTTGTAAAGGGAGTTTGTAAAGTGAGTTTCCCAACGTTGATGTCTCATCAAGGAAGTAGTTCACTGTGGAAGCTAATGGTGACGATGAGAACTGGTTAGGAATAAGGAATTAAGATGATTCAACTTTACGTAATGATTCATTCGTCTTTCATTTCTATCACAAATATTGATTATTTGAGGAAATACGTTACCGGTTGACTGTTTGCGTTAATTATCTGTATTTGAGTTCAGATTGACAATTAACTTGTAAAACAATATTCATTTCCCGTTTGAAAAAAAAAAAAAAAAAAAAAAAAGAAACAGAAAGAGAAATATGTGCACAAACATTCAAGTATTATGATCTTAAAATTTTATTTCCAGGATCATATATTAAATAAACACTGACATTTTAAAAACTTTATATAACATTTTTATTATATTTAATACAAAAAAAGTGTGTATCTTTACAATCAGAGAAAATAGATTGGATATTTCGTAAAAACGTTTATGTATCCATAAATGATCGTAAAAATGTATCAATTACAAATGAATTTTAATTGTTTATGAATTAACATAATCTTCATTCATCATCAAGGTTACATTTCTTAATGTACTATTCTCACAATTAATTGATTACAAGCTTATTAATTGCAGTTTTCAGTTCTGGACTTACGTTGCATTTTCTAGAAAATCTTAGGTTGCTAGAACTCGCATGAGATACATAGATATGATGCAAAAAATAAATGTTTGGGTGTACTCAGGTCTAATGTAGTGAAATAATTATTTAAATTACGTGTTAGATAGTATTCATGGTAAGACTTTTTTTTCCTATTTCAGTCATTCAATTATTTATATTTTTATATGAATATAATGTCTATTAACATCTCAATTTATATTTTTATAAATACGTATTTATAAATCACGGATGTTTGCATTCATGGAAATGATGAAAATTATTTGATGCACATTAAATCTAATGAACATGAAATAGGTTTATCTTTCCTGTGAAGAGTAAACTTCATTCAGTTTCGGAAACCCCTTCCATTCTCTCCTGACGTTTTGTGTGGTGAGGAGTGGGAAGTTCCCCCACCACTAGCGCTATTGTTGTCCCATGCGCACCGCTGCCGTCGCCCCTGGTTTCGTCACTCACCGCCGTTGAACGTCAGCTGAGTTTATTTCTGAACGAGTGTCAAGTTGTTGAGAACGCCTCCCATCATTTATTTTCGTGGCTTAATATTTCCTCTGTCAAGTGCAAACTGTATCCATCTTTTTGTATATTTATTTTTAGCGTTAACGTTATTTAAACAGATGATGCGCTGTCCTGGTATTCATGATCAAAACAAAAGCGATTGTTTTAACGAAATATTTAGATTTATAAAAACGTGCGAAGAGTAATTAATCATTTTCTTAGATCCAGAGTTTCGAAACATGTACATACGAAAATTTACATTAAGATATAGTATATAAAAATTTAAAAAATATATTTTCCGTTCCATGGAACTAAAACAAAAACAGTCTCTATTCCATTGTTTTGACCATTTGATCAGAGAAAGGATGACAATCGCGATGCATTCATAGTATATGGTATTAAAATATCATAACATTTTTAATCGAGAGAGTATGTTTCTAACGTCCATCAAACGACCTTTAATTAGTTAGCTGTATTTTCAAAGACAACAAAATTGAAATAATATTTTAATGAGTAATCTAGAAAGATACTTTGATTATGTAGTTGCTAATGATCATGTGATGAAAAAAAGCACCCATGAGTGTTTCTCGTTCTGCAAATCAACTCATGTTTTCACACTACGACAATCAAACGGAGTATTTATAAGCTGTATGTATTAAATGTGAAAAAATATAAACGTGATGAATATCATTTACTTACTATTAATTAATACTTAACATTTATGGCATCATGAAATTAATTACATCCGACAATAAGTAATGAACATTTGTTTCTTATGCTTACGAGAAATTGATATGTTTATCTTCTTGATCTTCTCGTTCAAACTATATTTTGTATCACTTTTGAAAATTTATATTTTTATCTTTGAAAGCATGGAATTCTTTAAACCAAGGGAAATTTTGAAATTCTCAATGCAAACCACATTCCTCAGGCAAGTCTTGATAATGAAATAAATAGTTGTCCGCAGTAGAAATAAAAAATATAAATTCCGCATGAAAGAGACTAAACAGAAATTCTTTACAAAAAATGGTTTTGAAAACATTTGGAAAATGTTAGTAGAAACATGCGGTGTCCAAATAAATTTAAGATTGTAATAAAATTTCAAATATCAAATAATACTACAAATTTAAAAGTAAAGGGATGTTCGAAAAAGTCTGCGAAAAAGTGATCGTCTTTGATTTTACGCAATGTCCTGAGAATTGTGATCAGATGAGTATGAGTCAATATGAAATTTAAGAATCTTTATTAGACGAGCTTGTAGTAAAATCCAATACTTTATGTTATCTGTCACTTCAGGTAAGTCATCTACATTTGTCAAATTTTACGCATTTACTACAACATTTGGTACCAATAAATCTGGCGAAAATAATTTTCATATAAAAAACGGTACATAATAAGTGGCTGGTACAGACAACAGCAAAATTTTTATTATGTCGAAAGATACAATATGAGTAATTAACTTGCACGTACGTAAGCAGTGGTGTATCTCGAACGTAATCAAGATGGGACCTAATTTTAAAAACATTATTATAAACATAATAAACATTATTACAAATATTATTGAAAAGACTATTATAAATTTTATTGTAAATATTATTATAAATATTATTGTAAATATTATTATAAATATTGTAAAATTTATTATAAATATTATTTTAAATATTATTATTAATATTATAGCGATTTTGTATTTTAATATAATCTATCAATACATCCAATAGATAATTAATAATTCATTACATAGTGACCAAATATATTAATTGTTTAAATTTGAAGTACATATTAAATGATAAAGATACATTTTATCGATTTCAATATTATCTGTTAAAAGTTCAGGTCCAATCGGGGGACTACAGTCCCCTTAACCCCGTCCCCTACACACTCATACATCCACCACTGCGTACAAGTATTTTCGTGGAATTTCGAGACAGCAACATCAGAAATCGAATGGTGCGCACTCCAGATTGAAATTATCTCCTACTTTCAACTTGTACAATATGATCAATCAACTAATTTATAAATCATTATATAATTTATGGTTACAAACGTGGAGGACAATAAACTAATTTAGTCTCCGGAAGCAACCAAGGGACCATCCCATCAATTCCGATCAAGGCAGAGGCGGATTTCACATTTCAACATACTCCTAACAATTAAAATAGTTCGGTACGTGTTATAATATCAACATAATACCAACAAATTTATATTTGATAAAACACAAGAAAATAATTTCATAAGTACGTATTATTATTTCATTATAGATTATTCACAAAGTATTGATGATAAATCGTAACTCTTAAATATCACTGAATTCGAGATTTATTATTTCAATAAATGCCATCCCTAGGCAAGAGCCTAGCGAGTCTGCATAAAATATCCACCTCTATCCGAAGGAAAACCTGGGTCAGGATGGGGCTACAACATAATTATTGTACACAACCGTGCCTAGGTTGAATAATATAAATATGAATAATAAGACACAATACAAGCATGTAGGAAAATAGTTTGAAATTGTTATCAGATATTTTTAAAGTACTACTGCAATGGCGTGGTGAAGTAGAAGACGACTGTAACTTTTATTAAAATCAATAAATTATTTTACGTTTTTGACGCACTGGTGCAATCGGTGACTCATATTCATTTGATTTCATATTCATTTGCACATCGACTCATATTCATACTCAAATTCATTCATACTGCAAATACGTTAATGCTGGAGAAAATCCGGGCCAGGATGAGGCAAAAGAAAGGGTCAAGGTTGAGTACATATACAACTAAACTATGAATAATAAGACACAATACAATCATGCAGGAAAATAGTTTTGAAATTGTTATAAGATGTTTTTAAAGTACTGAAGCAATGGCGTGATAAAGCACAAGACGACTGTAACTTTTATTAAAATCAATAAATTCTCTTACGTTTTAGAAGCACTAGTGCAATAAGTAACTTTTGACCGCGAATTTGAAGAGATTTATTTTAATAAAGTCTTTTATATTTTTGGGAGAGAATTGCATGGTATAGAACAATTTGTGAACAATATAAACAAATATGATTTTGGATTCATGAGAGAGATATCATTTATGATTCTTTCCCTTGTTTTGTAACTGAATCATCAAAATTTTAAAAAGTATATTTAATAATGACGTTATCTGAAATTCTCGAAAATAAATAACCATAGATATTAAATCAAGGGTGACATACAATCAAATGATTCGGAAATGAAATTAATGATCACAAATCTATGAATTATGAGTGTTATTTCAACCAGGAACGAATGCATACAAATCATTATTACCATAAAATAGATTTGTTAATTTAGTCACATTTCAATTACCACTGGGTATAAATAACACTGTGTTATTTGATTTTTTCTTCTCGATTACGATAAATGTTTTTTCGCGTAAAAATTAGGACTTAGGCAGATGAATATTATCTTCGATGAATGAAGTGTTTCATGAATTTTCAATTATGAATTGAAATGTATCATTAGCATTTTCGGGTTAATTAAGAAGAAATGAGTTAAACAAATATCTGACTTCATTGTTAAACTTGGTAATGTTCTTAGAATAGGAAATGGACGTTGTTCGGTCAATTTCTGTAGAGTTTTTACTTAGAGTACATTTATTTTCTTTGCTTTCTTTATCTACATTATTAAAGAGTTCTTAACACGAAAGTCAAAATATATTTTCTAACACATTTCAACCATTTTGAATATAACAAGGATACATTTCTGAATATTCTTCATACCATTTCACTTTTTCTTCCATTTCATAATTTAGCAAAGGTTTTCTTAAACAATAAGAATAGGATCATGATATTGGAAAGTAGCATATTGCGTGAACATGAAACACATATTGCGTNATTTGAGTTGTTTTAATCTATTTTGAATCTAAAAAAAAAAAAAAAAAAGAAGAAGATTAGTGTTATGCAAATAAAAATGACATCATGTGTAACAACAAGAAGCTAGAGCTTGAAGTTAAATTTCATGACCATTTTAGGAAACCCGTTATCTTGTTTACCGTCTTCCCCCGTCGACTATCGATTGAGGATTGAATTTCGAATCCAATTTACTCTGTTCCATAAACATTTGACAAAAAAGCAGACGAAGGGATTCACGAGCGAAATATCTCAGGTAAGATCCTTATATTTCAGTTCTGGGAAACAATTTCAATATGGCATTGAGTTTCAGAGAAAAAAAGATTTTAATTTATATCCCATATATATATATGGAAACAATATAAGTTACGTAGGAATTTAAATGTTTTTCATATTATGCCTATTTCACCTTTTAGTACAAAAGATTGGTCTGATATATTGTTAGACATGGCATGTTCTGATTCTTCCAGAAATTGGAAAACTTGGTTTTGTCCTAATTTGGGTAATATTGTTTTACCTACTGCAGCTGATATAGATGCATAGTGAGCCTTTACATTATGGCTTATTTTGGAAAAACAATTGAATTTTTGTTTTCCTGAAGTTTACTATCATTTCCAGATACGAAACAACAATTTCCATTGGAACATATCATGTATGTTCTATTACAAAGAATGTCACTTAAGACCTCCCTTGAACGATTTGTTTATATTTTCATATTTTCAATTTTTTAAATATTTTTAAATGTTTTTATTTTTTTAAATTAAAAAACATATTTTCAATTTTTAAGTATTTTTTATAAATATATTTTTCGCCTAAAACAGGTAGTTAGTGAAACTTTGTTTATTCATCTTGATTACAGAAGGGACGTAAATAGTAGAATTACAGATAATAATAATAATAATAACAACAATAATAATAATAAATAAGTAATACAAGAAAGTATCCTTTCCTTCATCAACTTTCTTTTCAAATGATTATTTGAAAATTATTCATGTTTATCCATCCATGAATTATACATATTTTTTTGGTGGCCTCCGTGAGTACGGTACAACAATGCTGTCGTAGAGACTAGTGTAAATACGATGACTGATTTATAATGTTTTTTTTTATTATTTAGATGCAGGACGCAAATGCCTTGGGAAAAAAACAATGCCACAATTTTGGGTCCATTCTCCTAAAACTGAGAATATCCTAATAGAATCCAATTCCATAGAGGGTTTTCATAAACGAAAGAGGTGGGAGATTTGTTACACAAAATGGTTTGTTGATTCTGACTGACGATTAATTGTAAAGAATTTTTTGTGTTTATTCGAAGTAAGATAAAAAAATAAAATAAAAAATATGTTTTCGTAAACTGAAGATGCACAATCGACAATTCGATGAGAGCAACCGTCAATGAGTCAGTAGAAAAGAGTCAATATGTCACTTTATAATGACGCTATTAGAAATTTCTTTCATTTCTTGAGAACTACAATTTATGCGAGGCCAATCACGTAAGGAATTTGGTTGAAAAAAGTGTCAAAAGTGAACTAAGTAAGAACGAGGCCTCTGCGTAATAATCTCTGACCGAATTTGATTATTGATCACATCATGAACGTTTTCACTGCTACATTTTTTTAACTCCAATGTTTATAGTAATTTTGAATGTATCCACTAATTGTCCGGAAATTACAATCCATTAATTTGGTTTATGATTTAGATGTCGGTGTTACAACTAATCAATGTGTAGGACAATTTGAAAATTACTCTCTGATCCATACATACATTAAAGTGGGTTTGAGATGTATCTCTACATGGTACATTGTTTTATAATATCTTTTATAGGGTGTTTTAGTGTGTGCACACCATATTCTTTTCGGAAGCAATTTGTAATAACCCCTAACATAATAACCATTAATATATGATTCAACATCTTTGAAATTAGTACTAAAATTTGACGATTTTAAATTATTTTTATTTTTTGAAGCACAAAATAACAGAGACTCTGATCTATTATCTCATTGAAATGAATATGAATAAAAAATTTCAAAGCAGAAATGAGTCAAAAATTTTGGAAGATAGTCATCGTTTGATAATTAGCATATCCGTGAAATTATATCATTGCGGAACGCCACTTAATGAAAAATTCGACCATATACAAAATGTTCTTTTCTGGTTTTGGAACAGAGAATTGTCGTTATAGTGTAATTAAATTTGTTAATATTCAACACGGAGATGGTAAATTGTTTTGAAATAATATTGTCAAATACCTTCTAAAATATGGAAAAATGGCCGCAATTAAGTTTTCAGTATCCCCTTATTTGATCTTTTCAACGAAGTCTTTGTAAGACGAAGCATGTATGTNATATATATATATATTGGCAACTTCACTTTAGTTAACGTGGATATAATTAACCTTAAACTTTGTCAGTATACCATAACTGGACTGCTACCCAGAACAATAGGGAAAAATTAAGACAGAGGGTCAAAATTTGTTCTCACATTTTCCGAAATCCTACGAAATTTTTTCTCATCAGCGTTACATAGGGCTAACATTGCGTTATTCGGGATGGGGAAACCGTTACAAGTGTGTTGAAAAAGGGAGGGGGGGATGTAGAAAATTGTAATTTTGGCGTAACGTAACTTACGGTCCTATGCAGCCTTCAGTCTGTTTTTTTAAAAATATCAATTTGCACTTGTGTTCCCAGTGCTCTCAAATAAAACCACTGACAGCCATTCATCAAATAAGTGAATTTATTAAAAAAAGGTAATTGGGTCCAAATAAATTGAAAGTTATGAGACTGCAATTAATAAATAAATTGATATTGCAATTAAATTAATTGCATGTAGCAGTTAAATAATATTGCTGGCGCTGATAATTCATTGAAATGTAAGAATGTTCCAATCATGATGATAATGTTTTTTTCTTCGACGAACTCTCGGGGGTGGGTCATTTTTCAGATATTTTGTGTTGATTAGAAGTTTTGGTATTTGTAACACGACCGAACAAAAACAGTTAATGAAAGAACTAATTTTTTGCTTTAAATGCTTATTTTTGTTTAAACCACCATGTTTGCTACATAATTACGTCATGATAATGATTCAATGTATAATTAATTTGTACAATAAATATATTAATAGTCTGCGTGAATATAAAGAGAAAAAATGATTTTTCTAACAACATTTTACCAATACACTCAAACATTATTTTATGAACTAGGAAGTTTGGATGAAATTAAAATAAGAAAATAAACGGAAATATTCATCAATTTTGTACGATCACCTTCGATTTGGACAATACAATGAATGGAGACATTAATGAGAAAGTAGAGTATATTATTGAGAATAGATACATAGCAAAGACGTAGTTTTGAAGTATTTTACATTAATTAGCTATGTCTATTTGATAACATAGGCGTGGACAGCCTTAGTTTGTGTACAGTTGTTTTGGAAAAAAGTGAATTAATAAGAAATCCTAAAATAATGTACGCAATATATAAAATCTACATGATGCAGTCGCGTAATCTAAGATCTACGAAATTGTAATTAAATAAATAGAGAATACATCTTTTAATAATAATAAATTTTTAGTAAAAAAAACAGTACAAACTGCGTATGACCACGTGGAGGACAATAAATTTCAAAGTTTTCCTGTTCATCATAAAATACATGATCCTCTAATCGTGTTTCCGATATAACTCCCACATGTAAGTTACGAAGGATTTCAATCATTCATTACAATTAGTGTCCAATGTGTTGAGCAAAGAAGGGTGAGCCAAGAACTTTGATATTCGGCGGATGCTTTCTCCGGGGTTGGTTCGTTTCGAATTTCCAGTTATTTTTCGAAATACGTTTTTGACTTTTTATTATCTAATGTTTAACGTATTCATAAAACTGCTGGATTAGGATTAGGCGCAACATACAGCTAAGCTTAACGAGTTGCTTGTCAAGAAATTTTGGAAAATGTACGACCTTATTAGTTCGTGGTTTTGTTTATTATCTGGTTTTCTTATCAGCAATAATTTCGTGCCACATCTGTCAGTGATTTTAAAAATCAAACTTTTTCTTTTCTATTATACTGTTAAAAATAAGGAATTGAGGATAAAAATGATCCCCAATATTACCATACCATAAACATTTATGTTGTATAACAATGGAGAATGAGTAGTTGTGCAAAATTCACATTGGCAAAGAAATGCATTTTATTCACCTACTCCGAAAGCGATATGGAAAAGAATAGCGCGACATATTTATTACGATGCAATTCCAGAATTGAACCCACTGAGAAAGAAAAATAATGGAAACTTGGGTAAAATACACGAGCTACTCCATCGTGTGCGAACAGCGAAAAATTCGCCGCGTTTCCTTTTCCGATCTCGCCCTAACCTAGCGAATCCGAGATGGTTTACCGCTCGTGTGTTACGATGCTGCTTTACATCTGTTATCTTGAAAAGAGGTGAGAATTGTGTAGTGGAATTAGGAGTGGGTGGGGTGGTGAGGGATGGAGTGAATGAGCGAAGTGTGGGTAGGTCTTCTCTCGCTATCTCTGTCTGTCCGTCCGTCGAGTTGCTGCACGCATCGATCGTTTAACATNATATATATATATATATATATATATATATATATATATATATATATATATATATATATATAAAGGCTACCTGACCCAAATTGCGAACATCTACGAATTTAAGTAATATCGGAATAAATATGAATATTTGTTACAAAGTGCGAGGTACACATAGCATAACTCTTATGAACGACAGGAAGTAAAAGCGTTGGCAACACTGAGCACAAGCTCTGTACCAACATCAAGCCAGAAAGACTGATAATAAAGGAAATAATTTATTGCCAAAATAGTTGTTACAATCTTCTTATGACCACGTTGAAGACAATAAAGCAATTTACTGCGAATAACATACAATAAACTAATAAACACAGTGCGTTTCTGTTTTCATGTGTCTTTTTTTTCTTAAGTTAAGTGTTCTCGAGATAAAATAACATGACTTTAAGTATAATGTAAAGTAAAACAAAATAGAGCAATCCATTGTTAAGTATCTTTTAACATTTGCAAACAAAAACATAGGAAAGCGCGTATGTTCGCTATGGTAGAAGTATTTCTTACATAGCAAACATACGGGGTTTGGTATGTTTTTGCTTGCATTATGAATCCACTCCTCCTTGCCACCGTTCCTAACTTAGCAGTTGCCCATCCCTACCCCGGGGTGACGGGCATACTTTACTTTGTTGCGCATGGAAGTAGAACCTTTATTTTTTCATATGTACTAAATAGTTTCCGATTTAACGTCCTTTACCACAGCCTTCAATGCACTTATTTGTTCAACATATTCTGTAAATTTTTCAAAATATTCTTTTGTTGACATTAAGACTTTGTACGAAAACTAGGAGGGGTCTTAAAAATGGAACTTCGAAATTTGGCCGGAGCACACTCTCATTTTGTTTTATGCCTAAAAAATCTTCCATATAAATGTCAGTTTTCAAAAACATATATTTTAGGAGTGTCAACCACGCTTCGAAATATTGAAATTTTTAAGCTTATACCGACCTCTAAAATATATTTATAAAATTTCATATTTTTTATAAAAGTCTTATCCAAAAACATGAAACAAAAAGGAAGGGTACCTCGTTCAAAATTAGTGTGTTAGCGATCTCTAAAATATATCTTTAAAATTATATCTAATTTTTTTATGGGATCCTTATATTTTAGACAAAATAAAATGTGAGGGAGCACCATCCAAATTACAAAAATTATTTTTTTAAGAACCATCTCAAAAACATTGTAGTGTAATAATATCGAATTGTCACGCTTCTATGTAACTTAAATAAATATTTACTTGTATATTCAACACCTGATGATGACTTAGATCAAGATCGAAACGTCATATAACGCACGAATGAAATTAAAGGGTGTCTAAAATAAGTTCTTAAATACCTAGAATAACTTAATTTAAGATGACAATAGAGAAAAAAAAACATAAAGAGTCTCGTCGGAGGATTTGTTGTTCGGAGCACTGTGTTCGAGTATAGGCGTACGCTTCGAACAAGCGCGTTCTCTCTCATTACAACGGGAGTGTACAGTGGCGGAAGCGGAGCGGGAATTCCTGGAATTAGGGCGAATCGTTTTCAAATTATGCGCTCAAAAATATGCAAACGAAAAAAAAAAAAAAAAAAAGAGCCGGGTTATTAATTGTATAGTTCCATGCGATTGAAACGAGTTCGGAATTTGAACAATTCTCTCTCCCACATGCCTCTCGGAAAAATAAATGGAAATGAGCGAAATTTGAATAAACGCTGCTTTGGGAAACAACGTGTGAGTAATGTGTTTGTTGTCCGAAAGAATATCGAAAAGAGAAAAAGAAAATTTTTTCTTCTCTTGTTCAATTTTCACTGGGCGTGTTTCGATTCGCGAATACAAAAATATATTTTTTTTTTGCCATACATTGACAAAAAAAGCTAAGAATCAAAGAAATGTGTATACAACTAAAATCAATTTACATTCAAAATCAGTCAAGACTAGTCATAAAAGAGGGCGAACCAATGTGATTTATCTTCACAATTTTTTTCTTGGGAATGGAATAAAAAAGCAAAGATTGTATTTCATCTAATTTTGTTTCAAAGGAAGAAATAACTTAAAACATTCTTTTAGCAGTAAAAAGTGGTGGGTTTAGGAGGGGCGCTTCCGTTCCCCCTATAATTCATAGGAAAAATGAATTTTCATATACTTCTTTTACAATAATTTTTGGTACCTACTCCTATTGTCTTATTCGTAAGTGAAAAATATATTCTTACAGAATCGAAAACCCCTTAATACTGCATTCAACTGCACCAAAATTACCAAATATTCTCTTCTCAGTAATTCTCCGGATATCTACCCCATCTCCCAAAAATAAAATACTGGATTTGTCTCTGAAAATAAATATTGGAAAGCAATATAAAAAAATTAGGTCTCCAAAACGCTTAAACCTCAGGGAAACTTTTCGTGCGTTTGTTGGAATCGCGGCCGTGTTTGTTCCGGCCCTTACTTTCAAAACGAGCCACCGTTCAGCCCGCTGACATGATCAGCTTTTGGCTCTACAGCCATTCTTCATAGAGTTCTTTCATGGCGCCACCGGGAGATGCGAAGTTTGTGCAGTTATTCGGGTTTTGAACGGGAAGGACGATAAACCACTCGAGATTAAATACCTATTGAAGAAAGTGTACGAGGAGTCGTTCAAGGATATAAATAAATTGTAAGTGGAGTAAGGAGTTAACCACTAGTCACAAAAATGATGGCGAATGTTCCCGAAGAGAAAATCGTGAACGCTGAGCAAATCATGCTCTAAGATCGGAGGATTAATCTCAATAATCTCTTCATTTTAATTTGTGAGTTTTCTGAACTGAAAATTAAAATGAGTGCACAAGAGGCGAATACTTACGGAAGACCTCCGTCGGATATGCGTTGACACTTTATAGAGCCCAAAAAACTCTACGGACACAAAAAGCGCATTTTTTTTCGGTATTCGACAGTGACAGGTGACAAAACTTGGGCATTCCACTTCACACCAGTGGCCGAACAGCTAACACGCGAGTGATGAGATTCGCTTCACCCGAGCCGTGGCTAAGGGGTTGAAATGCTTGTTGACCAAGTGCGGGTTCAATTCTTGGCGGGGTCAAAAAAAATTGTAGCTTTTCTCATTATTGTCCCGTCTGTATAGCTGTGACAAATGAAAAGCAAACCCTCCTTCTATCCATCTCCTACTACTCCTATTATTAATAACTCTTAATATTACACACTACTTCTTCTGACGCCGCGTGCGCCAAGGTGTTGCTGGGTCTTGATTGGAGAAGAATCGATCCACGCCTGCGCCATTCTGGCGCTCATCGTTGATGGTCTCACGGGTGATTGGATCACAATGCTTCCTGTAACATATTTCGAGTGCCATGTCCGCCGGAAACCGGCGACTTAGGAACACATTAGGTTTAAGATGGGATTGGAATAAGAGGAAAAGGGGAAGGGAGTTTAAGTATAGTTTAGATGATGGTGAAGTATTGAGGAGGAAAAAAAGGTTTGCTAGGGGTAAAAAGTGTGATAGGACAGTTGAAAAATGTCAGAAGGGTATCTACGTACTGCCGCAGGATTAACCTTGCGGGAGTTGAGATGGCGGGAGTACTTTTTAAAATAGTTGTCAGGGGAGGGGTCGTGGAATACCTTATGGAGGTGTTTCTGAGCTTGATGGAAGATAATTTTTGTCATGGGTTCAAGTTTTGAAATATCTCTCAGATGAGAGTTGCGAGTGCCCAACGGCGGTCGTACAGCCATCCGCAGGAACCGGTTCTCGATGGCGTGAAGACGATGATGGTTCGGCCGAGAAGTGGTGGCCCAGGTTTCACAGGCGTAGAGCGCAAGACTGCGAACACACGCTTTATAGATACGTAATTTCACCTGGAGCCGGATCCTGCGATTTCTGAAGATGGGGGAAAGACGAGCGAGCACGCTGTTCATTTTGGAAGAGAAAGATTTTGCATGTGCTTGCCAGCGACGTTTCCTGTCCATCGTAATCCCAAGGTACTTGACACTTGTGGACCAGTCCACAGTGGTGACCTTGACCTTGAGCGACGGCAGGTTTTGAAAAGGTTGGCTGGAAGGGCGGCCGAAAGTGAAGATAATTGCTTGGCACTTGGAGGGGTTCATTGGAGGTGCTCCAAGTTTCCAGGCGGGAAGAAGCAGATTGAAGATTAGAGATAGCCAGTGGAAGTGTGAGCGCGCGCGCCGCATACGCGATGTCGCCCGCGTAAAGGAATTCGGAAACATGCCGCGGAAGGTCAGGAAGGTCATGAAGAAACAGAGAGAAAAGAGTGGGTGCCCAGACGCCACCTTGGGGAACCCCAGCGGAGATGGGGCGGACGGTGGAGAGGGAACGATTGTAACGAACCTGAAAAGTTCGCCCGGATAAGTAGCTGGAAAAAGGTGATGGAAAACGGGAGGGACTAGGGAGTTGGTTTTGTGAAGGTCAAAGAGAAGTCAAAGAATATAGCTGGAATTGCGATTCAATAGCGAGTTACAACTGCAATTTACATATACTACAAAAAAAGAAGAAAAATGCCGTAAAATATCAAATGATAACTACTTCATGGCAAAATTATAGATACTGTGTTTTGGGATCAAAATGGTATTTTCTGTCGAATTCACGACTATGGGGACCACATAAAAATGTTTACAGGTATCGTGAGATACTAAAGAAACCAGACAGGTTTCTCAAATCCGGAATGTTGATCAAGGATGCGACAACACTCGCCCCCACATCGGAGTACAAGTATTATACTCCTGCAAGAAAGAGTTTGGTTGAGACAGCATCATACACTCATTCCATAGTCCGGACGTGGCACCCAGTGACTACAACTGGTTCATAAGATAAGATTGGATTACATAATGTTTGGGTGGGCCCGGCTAATGGCAGAGCCCCGCTCGTGGACCTGAAAAGCCCTTTTAACCCCTTAGTACAGTTGGGTTTATCCCAACCCTAAAGTCTCGCTGAAGGACAATAATGAGTGGATCTTAGTCTTTCTGATACCCTCCTGGTTCGGGAAATAGAAACCGAGGTAACGGTATCTAGTTTGAGAAAAGCTTCGCACAAAGAGAGTATATGCGCGGAGGTCTCCTCCTCCATGTCTTATCTCCCACACATTGGATCCTAACTTTTTTTTTGTGGGGATTCAGGGCTCGTCAACGGCAAGGTCATTAGAGCCCTTGGATCCTAACTGATCCACATAATGTGTAAATGTCTCCGGAGGGTAATATGCCCAGTTAGAGGTTCTACTATCTTCCTCACACGACACTTACCTAAGTTTAGAAGGACGTTCTTATATTCTTGATTAGGTCCGGCAATTAACTCGCGGGCGTGCATAGCTATATTCTGTGACTTCCAGTTGCTGAGATGATGCTGGTGTGTACAAATGACAATCTCTAACCTCACCTTTCGTGGAAACATTCCAAAGTAGGGTTCTGGACAAAGTGTCCCTTAGATCCCAGCTTTGCAAGTTCGCCCACCTTTTCATTTCCCACATGTCCAGGAACCCACCAGGGTTTTGTTCACAGAATATGGTTCCTAATTTGGTACAAGATTTATCCGGTGACGCTGACGAGGTGAAATAAGAGATCCAACGCACACTGAATGCCATGGCAGTTGACACAGTTGAAAAATTGAGGAATGATCATTTATATTATCTACCATAATATTAATGTTCACCTTAAACAGTTTTCAAAATAACTCTCTGTGTTAGATTGTATCCAAAACCAATGTCAATCTACCCTTTGCTTTAATCGTAAATACATTTCAATTTAAGCATCCACTATTTTATGTAACATAAAATATTTTTACGTGACTTGATGTATCTTATTACTCTATTTTGTACTAATTGTAACTAGTTATTTAATATTGTTAATCCGTAATAAACCAAATTAAGCCGTCAGAATTCACGAATTATAAAATTAATGTATTTAGTTATATCCAAATTTTCATTTAAAAATCAAATAGTTACTCCGCGAAGACCTCATAGACTTCTCGAATAGTTTCTTTCTTAACTAAATCACGAATCAAGTCAAAATAATTGCTGATAATAATATTTAAATATTTGCTGGTAGTGAAAAATGAATGTAAAATAAAATTAAAAAATATAAACTCTCTACACCAATTATCTTATATTCTGTACTAAGAACCGAAAATAAATATTTCATTTATATTTAATAAAACCTAGGGGTATCTATTTTTGGGATTATCATCGAATATTAATTCGGATTACCAAATATAATAGTATATTTGTGTCATGAAGAATCATCCACGAAAATGTTGTATTAAAAAGAACAATTTAAATCGAGATGGTGCACCACGAATGAAGCGTGAACCAACAAAAAGTTTACTTTTAATAATTGAATATCCCGAGAGCAAAAAAATATTATGCGAGGCCGTTTTCCAAACAAACTCCATACACAAAAATTCTTCCAATGCTTTTAGAAAGGCCAGCGGCGGTAAACGACGGGATTATATTCCACTGCGTCAGAGCTAGATGTTTGCAAAGTACTGCTCTGAATGGTTGCCATATCGCTTTGCTTCAAAACGAGGCAATCATTGGAAACTCTGAATTGGCTTCAGATTCATGTAGAGGTTTACTGACTGACATCAAGCTCGAATCGTCACAGATTCCTTCTCTCTGACGTACGCGATGAAGATCTGGTTTGTCATCATTAAGGACATAAAGCTGCAACGACAGCTATGGGAGAAATTTAGAGGGTGACGGACAAATCCGTTTACACTGCTGTGAGTTGTTCCGTATAAACGTCTGTGAAGATTACAATTTGCGCGGCAATATTAAATCAAATTTTATACCTTTATTCATGGCGGATCTATGGGGGTATAATGGCAAATACATTTATTTAAGGGATAAATATACATTTTATCAAGTTCAATATTATATGTTGAAAGTTTGGATCCAATGGGAGGGCTAAGGGGGTTATAGATCCTCCCCATTGGACCTGAACGTTCAACATATAATATTGAAATTGATAAAATGTATTTTTATTATTTGCCATTTTAAACAATTAATCATTTGGTAACTATTTAATGAAATGATAATTATCCATTTGATGAATTGATGTATTATATTAAAATATAAAATCGCTGTAATATTAATAATATAATGTTTATAATAATATTTATAAAATTTAGTGTTCCCCTGATTACGGTCTAGATCCGCCACTGCCTATATTGGAATGTAATATTCGTGTTGACATAACTTTTCCATTTATTTTACTTCGATGATGGAATATACATCATCATTGTTTGTTTCACTGCTATTTACGTTTGTGAAGCCATTCACAGACAAAATATGCCACGAGCGGGAGACGGTTGCCAAGGAAAAAGTGTAACTAGGGATCTGTTAATTACGGAAGGAGGATTAGAAAATACGCGGAGATGCATGACTGTATGTTGCAGTCCGTGAATTTATGAATGAATTATGAAGCCAGGGTATTATAGGAGAGAAATAATGTAAAGTTTGTCTATAAATAAATATTGTTTTATGTATAAACTGTGAGTGCCTTCTGGTAGACGTAGCCAATCGAAATAGAACTTGAAATCTTAGTGCATGAAACCGTATGCGAAGGTGGAATCTTAGTTGACCGAATAGGTCCTGACAATTGAGTCACGTGAATGGAAAACTTATGCCAAACGACCAAAAAACTAAGTGTCAAAAACAAGAACAACACACACACAAACTAACGATACACCATGATTGATTATGAAAAATATCATCATAGATTAGTTTGATTTTACAACTAATGGTGATTTAAAAATCTCAAATTTTATCCAAATTTAACATGTTCTGTTGTAACCGTTGGGTGAAATAATTAAAATATGGAGAATGTTCGCAATGCTACAAGCAGATTCCAAAAAGACAAAAAAAACAAAACAAAAAACGCCAAGTACCACGGATAGTACCCCCGAAAAATGTGCTACACTTGATAACCATAATTTTGCCAGGTGTTACGACACAAATAGTAAATAAATATATGATAATATTGATATCCACGATTGTTAATACAAAATACATGTTAGCTTCGCGTCGAAGTATTCGCCCATGCTATCTTTTGACCGTCATGGCAACTAAACTATCAACCGCGTGAGCTTAGACGGACTTCTTCAGCATTAGCGCTGTAGAGAAGAAAAACTTTCGCGAAAATTATGAATTTCTTTTTCATCGCACTTATAGAACTTTTGTCATTATATGACCGAATTAGGTTCTAATAATGCCGAATCATAATTTTGGTGAAAATTACTACTAGTGTTTTAAGTTGACATGAGAGGCAGTAGCGTGTTTCTGCGGGAATGGCAGGTAGGGGAAGTTTTTGTCTTGGATCTCATAATGTAAGGAGCGTCCTATGAGTCACCCAAACATGTAAACTCAAATGAATCAATAATTGAAGAAAGAAAACAGGTCAAGCATCCTCATTTGTTTGTCCAACAAATACTCATTATCTTTGTTTGGACGAATCCGGAGTATCTTAATGGAATGTTAACGACAGGAAATTTTTTAATAATAGCTCTAATGTACTAATAATAACACATGTATTGTAACGATTTCAATTTTCAGTTTACTTGTTTTATGCGGTTTCCGTTTCTACTATAATAAATAAAATATTGCCTTTTTATAGCAGGAAAATAATTAGTAGCTAAGCTTATTATGAAATAAATCTCAAAATCTGTGCAAAATTTAGAGCAACAGAGAATTGCCTCAAAACAGGTGTTCTGTAAAACAAAACTATCAAATAAAATATCTGGAGGGGGACTCACTCAACATTCCAATTACAATTTACATAAAAAAACTCATGGCACTAAACACCATACAAACCACTAAAATTTAAAAAGGTAAAAACTGTTAAACAATAATACTATATTATAATTATTAAACAAAATATTTATATTTTTCAACGATCAATTTGTTTCAAAATCACAAAACGCAGTAAACTCCTAAATATTATAATAACATAATATATTGCATGAATTATCTTCCACATTAAACTCTTTGCAATAGACTTATTTTTTATTTTAATGGAACTTTCGTCAACGCCAGGATCATTAGAGCCCTTAACCTTATTGGAAGATTCAAAAAAGGCCTTCAAGGTATCATCTTTTTTGCGCAGTAACTTTTCGCAGTATCTCGAAAGCGGTGCGACGTACAGGAAAGTGGTTTAGCAATCTGTACGCAGAAATCACAGACCATTCAAAATGCTTGATGCATAGTTTCAAAATTTTGAATATTAAGAAACCGGAAGTGGAGCGCGGTGTGTGTAAATGAAGTCGAAATGAGCTGTCTGGAAATAGGTTTCTATTCCCAACGCATTCAAAGTCAAACCCCAAGTTTGGTTTTGATACATCAATTTGTTCGCGTGTTATCGGGGGAACAAAATTATTAATATACGACATTGGATAACATCGGCATTATTAATATACGACATTGGGGAACAAAATTATTAATATACACATACGACATTGGATAACATCGGGAAAATTTGAAAATAGACTTTCCGGGTGCCATTAGCGAAGATCCGAAGAGATCTCAAAAGTTTTTTTTCGACCGATTACAATACTTTCCTTATATACTGTGTGTAATTGAAAAGTAAGAAAAATACTTTATATTGCTTTTTCTCGTTAATATTATAAAATACCTGAGATAGAAAATAAGAAAATAGACATTAATTCAAATTTTGTGCATAGATTCTATAACGTATGTCATAAACGTGTGTGCCGATGTAACAAGTCCATTTTTGAGAGACAAAGAGTGTACACTACCACGGTTTTGCTATCGGAATCCCCCGAATGCGGGGGCATGAAAATCAACGATGTGGTCTAGTCCATGGGGGACTATGAGACTTATCTATTCAATATTTAAAGAAAATTACCTCACCGCGCGCGTTCATGTGTTCTCGTATTTCAGTACTAGTGTGAATGAGGCAAATTGAATCAAAAGGTACGATATCCAATTTGTGTAAGGGTGGAGCAACTACAAGAGCATATCGACAAAACTTTCAGTCCATCGAGTCCAGAGGTGACAGCAATGGAACTGGAAAGTTTGGTCACCAAATTCCTCAGTTAACTGATTATATTCTGCACGTGGAGGTTCAAGGGCCAATATTGGATTATTTCCTCCGTGTGCATTATTCTGGATGATTGTAACATCTCTACGTATCACAGCGCACATTCCATTGGTGTCGGGAGTGACAAGGATTTATGCAGAAGTCGACGTCACCGTATCAATATACTGCATGCTGATGGTGTTGTACCTGTACGCTCAGAACTGAGAGCAAATGACACTGTTGGACAATCCTTTTGGCATGCTAGTGGCACTTTTTAATATCTTTATCTATTTTCATCATCACTACTTACATCAGTAGCACACCTAGAAATCATCTGTGGAAGTGGTCATGAGTGATGAAGGTCCATTTGTCATACGAACATATGTATCTTAAATTACGCAAGTAAACTATATAGTTAGTATGCACAAATGCACGTTAAATTTTATCTATAGTTATCTACTAAGTATACTTATTTGCAAACTTAAGCAAACTTCAAATATACTTTGATTTACTGTTAGATAATAAATTCTAGGCTCTTGTAAGTCGTCGTCCCCCGTCGGTGACTTACATAAAGAAGATGATGTCTGAATGTGGCATCCTCATAACCAACTCGTAGTATTTTCAAGCGGTTTCCAAGGATATACTTCAAATTGTCTATTTCAGATTTTACGGGTTTAAATATTATGATTTTTCAACTCTCCATTTTCAAAAACTGACACAGTCAAGAAGGTGCATAGGTACAAAATTTATTTCGAATGGGGTTTCGTTCCAAAAAAATTTTAATATTACCTCTTAAGTAATTTGTCCTTAAAATATGTTTTATTTGTTCAATTTTTTAATCCGTGTTATTTATTAATTAACCAATGATTAATTTACAATATTTTATACACGGGGAGACTGCACTTGGTTTCTATTCTTCAATGAGAGGAAAATACAATCGAATAAATTTACTAATGGTATTGATTGTAACCTGTCATTTACTATAATATATTTGAAGAAAAAAATTAAATTCGACAATTTTATTTAAATGTAATAATAATTATATAAGAATTTAAAAAATATCCGAAGAACACCTCAGGATACTTTGTTGAATGTGTTTAGTAGATTTTACACGTATCCACAAAATATTTATGATTGAAAGTCGTTACTTCAAATCATTGTTCTTTGGTAAATGACAAGCTATCAAATACGAAAATAATAAAAAAATCATGAGGAAAAAAGGCCGAATACTGTGCATACTTTAACATGAATGATCACAAAATCCCTTATTCATAAAACTACTTTCAGAAATTCAGAATAATGTTAAATTTGGAAAACATTTTATACTGGTGATGCACATTATGTAGACAAACAGATAGTTTCAAATCTATACGTAGATAATTAGAAATTATTATTTGGATGTTTTGTACCTCCTCTATATGAAAACAAAGTAAGTAATTTATTATACGTGGTAACATAATATTTATTAACATTCCATGCTTTTATTTGGTTTTAATAATACATAAAAACACATAAAATTAAATAATATTGTAGATGTAAAAAAATTATAAAATTGAATTCCTAATTGAATTTCACCATGGACATTTATTAATGTTTTTTTTTTTGCTTTCATTATTTCTCGTGACAAAAGATAATCAGCAGCGATGACATCCTATCCTCTCGCCGTCCTCCCATGAGAATGTAAGTCATCACTATCCTCTTATAAGGACTCATTACACTCTGGGGGTAACGTTGTCCACCAAACAGTGTAATGCTTTCACCTCATAAGCCCACCATCATCAATTGCTATGCACTGCTCTGGGCCTTATGTGAATTTCCTTCACTTTCAAGACAAATGAGAAAAGAGACCAACATGTCAAAAAACTTCGTAACTCAAGAGTATAATATTTCTCATTATGCGTTGAGTAACTACGTAGTACCTAGAAAGTATTATTGTAATTTTGAAACAAAAATGACCTCCACATTTTGATGGATGTATCCCTTTGGAGCTCTCTGCTACCCATAGTTTTCAAAATGTTATCCGTTTCATCTGTCCGTCAGTGACAAGAAGGGATAAGTCAATTTCATACAAGGTTTCACATTTAGAGCAATATTTGGTTACGTCGATGTACGTGCCCTAGAATTTTTATAATTTTAATTCAAAAGTTACTTTAAACGCTATATGTAAATTTTTAAAACTTTTACAAAATTGACTCGAATATTTTTTTCGATTTGGAATCTACATTACATATTTAATTATTTACGAAGTCCAGTTTTGTTTCACTAAATATCAGTTTTGTCCCTTAAACTACAAAGTGAATTCAGAACAAAACTTTGTGAATCTTCGATATTCAGGTCGAAAAAAAAACAGTCTTTCTTAGAGCTCATGACGTTTACTTGCGGTACGCCACTTGCAGCCTGTAAAAACAGTTTTCTTTAGAGATCAGAACGCGATAATTTAAGATCCCTCATCCCCTATAAAGACAGTTTGATTCTTTGTGGAGAAAGAAAAGTATTTTTGTAATGGCTTGCTTTTTAAGAAGAAATCATCGGGAGAGAGGAAAACAAGATGGAAACAGGATGACAGAAGGGAAATCCATCAGAATGCGTCACAACCGAAATGCTGCCTAGATATCAAATTCAGTTGATGAACGAAGAAAATGAAAAAAACTCAGAACTATCTTGGGTTCAATATCACTTGAGAAAAATACGCGGATTTGCAGTGAATTCAAGAATAACTAGAGTAAACAACTTAGATTTTATTGATGGTTCTATTCAGCTTAATTGACCTAGTTATATTAAAAAAGGGTGTCAAATTAAAAATTAAGAATATATTATATTATTTTTTTTGCAAGTATTCGCCGATTAAGAATGAACAATATAACGTCATTTGATATATATCTTAACAGATAAGGTTGATATTGAAAATTGAAGTTTATAAATGGCATACTTTGTAAATGTGTTATCAGATTAGTAATTGTTATTAGTTCTTGTAATTAATAATACAATTGTTATTGTTTTTATTAATACCAGATTGTTAATTATTTATTGATGCATTTTATTGAAAGGTAAAATTTATGAAATTTGTGTTGTAATACCATAACTTTTAACAAAAATACCCGCCGGTTAACCCCCTTGAGTGCGGTCTAGAACCGCCACTATTGGTTTGTATCGGCCCAGTAATTTTTTCTTTGAGATACTCTTGTATAGTGGTCGGAGAAATTGATAATATACACGTTATATAATGCCTAAAGCAAAAGTATGGTTGTTATTATTATTCAATGCCAATATTTAGTTACATCGCTTGGTCAATGCTAAGGTTAACGAATCCATTTCGGTATCTTAAAGCTTAAATCGATGATTTCGGGAAGTATTCACGTCGATTACTCGCATGGTGTTGGAGTAATTTACACACATCACAAATTCCTGAATCAGCCAGTACGTTGCTGCTTTTGTTAGCATTGGCGTCGTTTGCACTAACTTCGACGACCGGACGTTGTTTACTACGAAATCACCTGCCTCCTCGCATCGTGTTTCGGTTGCGTAAAATTCTCGTCGCTTTTTTTCTTCACGCACCTTACATGTTAATTTTTATTTCGCTTACGAGCTGAATTATTGATAATAGCTTCACTAATTGATTTTACGCATGTAAATAACGGCGTACATGTGTCACGTTTCCGCTCCGTCCATTACCAAATTCATGTTTCAGGAATTACGCGTCAGTTCCCGGATGAGATTAGAGAAATCGTGGTCAATATTGGTGCTGGCGGAAGCAAAGCGTGTTCCATTAAATACTTTCCGTGTATTCCTCCGAAATGAACGCAGAAATAATAATAAAACACAGTATAATTTCACATTTTATAACTAAATGAGTACCCACGGAGAGATATGGCAACTAAATAAATAAAGTTATTGTCGAAGCAGCAAACGTTACAAACTGCATTTTACCACGAGGAGGACAATAAACTAATTTACTCTCCGGAAGAAAGCAAGGGACCATCCCATCGATTCCGATCAAGGGCCGTATGGCAGAGGCGAATTGAAAAGATAAGAGTAAGTTAGTTATACGTGTTATAATATCAACAGAATACCAACAAAATTGTATTTAATAAAACACACAAAAAAGTTCACAAGTAGGTAATATTATCTGACTATAGATTACTCGCAATTTATAGTTTATAAATCGTAACTATTAAAGTAACTCTAAATCCGGGATTAATTATTACAATACACTGGCTCCCCCAGGCAAGAAAAACCCGGGCCAGGATGGGGTTACAGAATTAATGTACGCAACCGTACACATAAAACTACACTTATGTGAATAATAAGAAGACAATGTTGCATTTGATCGATTTACTTCTTAATCGATTGTTTTAGACTTCTGTGGCGGATCATGAAAAAAATTATCCGATTGACGACTACTAGTGTAGGTGGGTATCTCTTCTAATTTTCCAAACCCTTTATTGTCACTCCATTTTATAGAGTCCTTAATAAAAAGTGAACCGCTAGCCGATTCCACTCGTGGTGAGCAATGTAATTTCTCATAACAGCCATATAGTAGGCACAAATTCTCATAGCCCCGGCGACGTCGGCTGGGTGTTTGTTACGCTCTCTGTGTTGGCGGTTCAACGTCAAAGTAACGAACGTCAGCTGAATCAAAGTAATATGAGAAAATGCGCGTAGTAATTTCTGGAAATATGAGAAATTCCGCATTGTATTTCCGTCCCGGGTGGTTCTCCTTTTATATAGTACTCTACTTTTTAAAATTGTTTCCTGTATCACCTGCTGCACTCCTTTCACAGTTCTCTCGCCTTCTTCCCTCTCACTAACCAACGAACCCATTCTCACCACTTCCTTGAGAAGTTAGTTCGTGCACGCGTGCGACTGCAGTTACTTCGCCGTTGAAGCTGAGAAGTTGGCTTATGTTTGAAGAGCACGTTGGCCGCAACTCCCTCGCTCGCTCTCGGTGTGAGGAGAGAAGAGGTGGAATCCTGGTGTTGGCGTCGGCGGCTGCTGTGATGTGAGCAGATAACGCGGCCTGTGTGCGCTCAGCGACGCAGCCTCGCAGACCACGTCCACCAGCGGAGCCCTCCCTCCCTCCCTTCTCTCGGCTTTGGGCCAAAGCTTGTTTAAGTTGGCGACGAGCAAAATCGATATTTAAGTTACCCTATTAATGAGATGAGTTCCATAAACACGTTTACAATAGAAGCACTTCTCTTCAAACATTAATTAATTCGCTTCTCTTACTCTCGTTTCTTATGTGCTCTCGTGGGTTTGCTCTCACTATCTGTTGCGGTGCTTGTGATGTTACACTTTTCTGAGACCACGTGAGAATTTTGAGAGCAATCGCCAGTGAAGTAGCTGATTTAAAATATCGTGAAATGGTAACAACAACAACTTTATTCATTCTGCTATGCAAAAGAAAAATTTCAATTTTCGAAAGGGGTAAATCTAAACTCTTGAGTTCTCGAAAATATACTATTCATGTTGTTAGAAGAAACACCGGATAATTATAATAGCTAGAAGGGAGTTGAGTCTTTTTTTACGAATTACTATTTTTATTTAAAATCCATAAATCTTCTGCAATCAACATATTTTTTCCTAAAAAAATAAAACGCATATAATCTTATTCTTATTATACGAGCAAGAATTGAAAATTTATATCGGCTCTCTCGTAAAATTATGGTGGGATTTCGCAGAGACATGATGTACAGAAATCGAATGGCATAAGTGTCAATCTTGTAAAAATTCTATTTAAACAATTACTACACGAGAATTAATTATACATTTAAATAGGCTTTCGTCTGTGAACGAAACACAGTTCGTTCGCAGACTTACGTCTGAGATATATCCGCTGGGCGCTCACCTACAGATCATGACATTTTACTGTTCTGTGGAATGTTTTTTTCTCGCTGAAACAATGCACAACACTCACTGCCGATGACTGAAATGACAAATGACACATTTCACAGTAGCACGGGCGCCACTCCGTGACATCTGGATAGTCATCGGAATCGACATTATAAGAAATATTAATTCATTGGTAAAATACTAATTCATTCATGAAAATTTAATTAAAACTATTCTTCTATTGACTAAATGCGTGCCTTGCTCTGTGCCTTAATATTATAACACTAATAATTCAAAATAAATACATAACTTTTTTAAAATTTTAACACAAATTTCATTAAATTAACGTATCTAATTAGTTATAAAAACTGTCTATACATTTATTATCAAAAATTTATGTAAAATATTTTGTATATTCAAGAACTGCGAGCGTACCTCGGTCCCGTGATAGTTATAATTATAGTTAAAAAAACTATTCATCAAGGAACCAACTTTTCTTAGCACTTGATGATATTGTATTTTATTGTTCATGTTATTTCTTGTTTAAAAGACTAGCTTTGCTCTCCCTCATTTTTCTCCAGATTTGAGGCTTGGGTTTACAAATTCGTTGGTAAGTTTCAGCCCCATACTCTCTTTGGGAATTCACCGACAGCTCTAGACTCCGAAAGTGGGCGTTTCCCAGACGTTGATAAATGTAACGTTCTCAACACACAATCCAGTACTTTTTAATGGGTCAAACTCTGGGTGATTTCCTATTTTGTAACATAAAATAGTATAACGAGAATGCACATCTGGTAATGAGCTACATGGCAAACACGGGGCCCCGAGATGAGTCTGGCATTACTTCCACTTACTTGTGCGAGGCTCCTTCCTTTCTCTTTCCTGACCTTCTTTCGTCACCCCTTGTTCTTTTCGATCCCGTCGCCATTAGGGCTAGGGTATCTTTTATTTTCCTTATTATTGTCCCTCCCTCATTTTTCGTCCTACCCCTCATTCTTTGTACCCCCACATTTTTTGTCCTCAATGTTTTGAGATCTGTTTTGGTATGTTGTAATTCAGGAGGGTGTTTAGTGGGTATGGTTGAGTCATTCGGCGAGTCCCACACGCGGGGAGAGTCATGTTGGTTCTCCTTAGTGCGTAACTGCATTTTCCCTACCTGTACAGAATTTTAGGGCTCTAATGACCTAGATGTCGACGAGCCGTAAAGCCCCACACACAAAAAAAAACATGGTGAAACAAATTTCGCATTTTTAGCGAATTTAACACACCGGAAGTGCGTCGCAAAATAAGATGATTGCGCATTTATTCAAATTATGATGAATTACTTATTGAACAATTATAAAAATAGAATTAATTTAACACTGTGCAGATTATCAGCGAACACTTTGCGAATGTTTTTCCTTATTTTACTGATTTTTTGAAGTACATATGAGAACGCATTTTGGTATATTGTTGGCCAGCCGATTACTATGTCCTTTGTTTTGTTTATCATGCGTTGCTTCAGTCAATCAATGTGTGGTTTTAATAGATATCAATGGGATTAAAGAACGATTATTTACCCACAATATTGAAAACCTGACTCGAATGGGTGACAAAAACGAAGCGGACGAGCGTGAACGACATACTCCTGGACAGTGGCGTGTCGAAGGGGGTTATACCCCGTCCCCAAATTGGACGTGATTTCTTAACAGATAAGGTTGATATTGAAAATTGAAGTTGATAAACGACTTACTTTGTAAAAGTGTTACCAGATTAGCAACTAGTTATAATTATTATTTTTAGGAATAGTACCAGATTGTTAATTGTTAATTATGTTTGATGCATTTTATTTAAAACTAAAATTTATGAAATTTGTGTTGTAAAACAATAATTTTTAACAAAAATGCTCCCCGCTTCGCCCCCCCCCTCTAGATCCGTCACTGTTCCAGGACCTAAGTTGTTGAGATTTTAAGAGAATTAAAAATATTTCCATTATGAGTACAATACTCATAGTTTACGAGTATTTTCTACATACTACGGAAATGTTATACATCATAAAAGTAGTAATAAACTGCGTATGACCGGATGAAGGACAATAAAAGCATTTACTATGCAAGTAAGGGTCCATCTCAATAATTCCGATCAAGGGGCCTCAAGACAGAGGGGGATTTAATATTTCAGCACAATCCTGAGACAAGAATAAAAATGGAACCAACACATTTGTATTTAATAGAATACAAAAAACAAAAGAAAGAAAAGAAACAGGAAAGCTTTGACAATGACGCAGACGTATCAAGACCGCGGATCTGAAGATGTCGTTCACGCCCGTCTTTAACTGATTGTCGTCCGTGCCACCCCACCATCAGTGCGACGTTAAGATGACGTGGGCGTCGCGGAACCTCCATCACGTCGCGCGTGCGTCTCTGAGGTGCAGATAAAGCCCTCCAGATGCCTCGTTGCGTCTGAATCCCTTATCTCTTGTGTCGTTAAGCGCCACCTTAGTCCTCGCGAGCTTCAGTCTTCTAACATCTGAGTGTCTCATGAGATAGGGAGAAGAGAATTTACGATGTAGGATTTGCTCCCCAAGAAAATCTTAATTACACGCGATTCAACTTTAATATGCATTTAAACATATAAAGTATCCAGTATTACTCGGTGTATACAGATGAGCAGATCTTTATTTACTCTTATTATACTTTAATTGAATTATATTCCGAAAATGTGCTCAGACTATGAAGCCCTTTTTCCTTATTTGACATAAAATTAAATTCGACCAAAATAATGAAACAAGTATCCTTCACAAAGTGTCAATTTAATTATCGAAATTTGAACACAAAAACAAGAAATACTATTTTACACAAAGTTCTTATACCGTTTGGTATCATCATCAGGTGTACAAATACATTACAAAAACCTGTGACGGCTGTTCACATCATATGCATAATGGCGTAGGACACGGTGTTAAACTTGAAATCACTGATGGCAAAGAACTTACGCATTGGAGTGCAAAGAAAAACTAAACTAAACTAACTAAACAATTCAACAACTGACGAACGTCGAAAAAACAACAATGTCAGTTCTATTGAAATTAATGCAAAACAAAATAACACCAATAAGATGAAAATAAAATCGATAATTATTGAGAGAAATTATATAATGCGACGCGATGTATAATATTTACTCATTCCAAATAAATAAATAAATAAAATAAACATTAATATATATTACACTCAAAATATTATACGTAATAAGATGACACATAATGATGTTTAATTAGAATAAAATTTAAATATGTAACAAAATGGTAATATTATACGAGAATGAAATATGATAAAACGATAAATATATAAATAGAAAACGCAAGAATATTTTAAAAGTCAAAAATATTTACAATACAATGTATTCGTATAAAGTTATTTCTACTTTATACGAACTCGTAAATAGGGAAATTGACAGTCAAAGTGATTACTATAAGTATATAGGGATCGTTACACTGTCTAGAGGTCCCTAATTCCTCCCCCCCCGAAATAATACGCTTGTGCGTTGTGCATTTACTTTATTTAAGTACACTTGGTCGATGCGTCCAGCATGCCTCCTAGGCGAAACAAAGCCAACCCTGGTCCCGTTAGTGAAAGGCAGGGGATGGGGGCGCGCCCTCCCTGGCCGGCGCGACAGAGCGCTTCCTCGTAGCGAGGCCGCCACAAGTATTTTTCCAGGAAACGTCTACATTTATGTTTGTTTGAGTGAAATATTAATTTCGATATTAATATATTCGGGGATGTACAGCTCATGATTTCGAGTGGTCGGCTAATTCATTCTTTTGTGACACATACTGAAAACGCATGTTGTAAATATCTATGTTTGGGAATGATGAGTTGGTGATTTTCGGTAGTCTAGATGATTATGCTTGAGATTTATTTACCATTAATTACAACCAAAATTTGTTTTGTTTTATTTGATATCCTCCTGGAACCGTAAACGCAAGTGTATCCATTTCCCCGCTGTAATTTGGCTCTTTGAAAAAATGAACAAGAGTCGTTCATGATTAAACAGTATTGATGCTTTTAATTTCAATAAAAAGCTTTGAGTTGTTTCGAACATACAGTTCCACTGTCTTTCTTTAGAAAATTCAATCGTGTGTATGTGTTTCAAGAAGAAATGGCTCAATAGGGAAGCAAGGGGTGTGTTGTATCAATTTGCAGAAAAACGAATACTAATAATATTAATAATAATAATGATAGCGTATGGGTCTCGGTTCCCGTTAATTGTGACCCATTTCTTTTCTTTCCTCGAGACCCTTTGGCCGAAACCACATTCGCAATTTCGACGTTCGGTCTTCCAGTGCCATCTGGAATTTTTCGCCGAGAATTAATCTTGCCGAGAGCATCCGATGATCCTCAAGGGATTTTTTACATGCAGCATAATCATGCCGTGTGTGAATATTCGCACCGGAAAAATCCACCGACCTCAACCGGGTTTGAATGCGCGTACACGGGTGTGAAAGGACACTCACCCATTGGCGCCGATCTAGAACAACGAATGTATCTACAGGATGAATTACCATGTACTGAACATTTATCGATTGTATTTCTCTTCCTATATTAAACCGAATAGGAAATACACGACAACTATTGGTACTAATTTCACAGATAACATTTACGAAAAAAGTGCGATGGTACAAATTACCCCTTGCTTGGGGTTAGTTCTAACATCTATTGGGACATGTAGTAACAATAAAAGATAGAATTTGAAACACATTTGAGCTTTAAAGTTTGTTTTTCAACAATATAACTCAAGGTTATGAGGTTTAAAATTCCTGGTGAAATGCTGTGTTACTACTTACCCCCGTTAAAACAAACCACTCGTTCCTCTACCTACTGCTTTGCTCTCATGAATTTTGAGGTTTTCAAACGAATAATTCTTTTTAAATTACATCTAAGATGTTCTGAAAATGTTGTTTAATATTGGTCGTTCAGTGGTTTTGGGGTACAATGATCGTAAATATAATACTCTCTATCCTCTTATATCTTACTAGGTCAACTCGTGCGTACGGAAAATTAGACATTTCTTTTATGTAGCAAGACTATTTGACTTACCTGAATATTCCGTCTTACATATTTCCTTTAAATCTTCTAGTTGTAAGCACGTTCCACTCAGTTACATATTTAGCATTGAACAATGTAAACATCATCAGTTATGAATAGTATATAACTGATATGAATGTGTTTAATATTAACTGTTGATATTATATAATGAAACATTGCATACCTCATATACGAGTATTGTTTGTTGTTTACCAGACGCTTCCTTTTGTCAACACGTCATGTTATATCCTTTTCAAGTAAATGAGTAAAGTAGCGTCCTTTATTGATGCAATTTTTTAATTATGTTATCTCGGAAAGGAAATAGGGACGTATACGATGCCTCATTTGTGTGCTTTTCACTTTCCAATTGCGCAGAAAAGAAACGAGAAAAATTAGGGGAAATATCAATGTATATGTTGATGATGGTGAGGTTCAGGAGACATGTTGGGTTGACGGGAAACTTATGGTACCGAACCATCATCATTGGTCTGCGGTAGGTGAGGAAAACACCAACGCAAAAACATCTTCTAGTTGTGTCGACCGGGGCATCGCGTTGTGAGCTGGGAACGAAGACGCTATCACTACACAATCACATTCAGAAACGAGAGGTGCAAAACCATTGCACGTACTTTCTCATATAAGTTTCTACATCTGCCGCATAAAATGACAAAAATATCGTAAAAGTGTCATT
Source organism: Laupala kohalensis (assembly GCA_002313205.1). Taxonomy (NCBI): domain Eukaryota; kingdom Metazoa; phylum Arthropoda; class Insecta; order Orthoptera; family Trigonidiidae; genus Laupala; species Laupala kohalensis. The sequence goes on along the minus strand of NNCF01127434.1, from coordinate 176,313 downwards.
TCATTTTAAAAGTATCATTACGTGAAAGTAATATTCATTTCAGTTTACAAAAAGTATATTCAACGTCTGCTTGGTCCATTTACTCTGCTAAATATTATTGAAACTTCTTGAAACAATAAACTAATGTATAAGTGTAGCAGACAGGTGTTATTTTACTGGGTCTATACTAAACTTTGAAGCGAAATGCCACTAATGGGGATGTAATGCATACTAAATGTACTTTACGTACAGAAAATTTAGGCAAAATCGTTGGAGCCGTTTTTGAGAAACTTTCAAAAGAGTACTTTGATCTTCATGTAAAGTACCCTTTGTTTAAAAAAATAGAGCACCTGCATCGACAACAAGTAAATTCTACCGTAAATACGAATTAAATTTATTCATCCATTTATTCAGAATCGCTGCGCACAGACGGACACACAGACGGACGAACGGACGTTATGCCAAAAACCACCTTTCAGAATCAGGGATCACCAAAACGGATATTTCCGACGAAATCTCGCTTTCGAATATTTTCACGATTACAATACTTTCATGAGAAAGTAAAACATCATGTATCAGCAACTAAACGTCATCGTATACATCGATTTTTTTCTTCTTTAATTGGGACTTAGGACTCGCCAACATGAAGGTACACACATACACACTGAGTAGTACAGAATTTATCACGAGGATGATTATTGAGTTTTTAAGATAGTTTCATATTTGACCAACTCATTTTACCCGAAGTTGCCCAGTGTACTAATAAATATGTTAGTTACTTTCAAGGCATTAAATTTTCTCTTTCGTTAAACTAAAAAATCAAATATCACGAAAAAAAAAATACATACAGTTTTCATTTCTGCATGCAAATATGCAAGTAATTAAAAATTATTCAAAATCCAGACAGAAAGAAAATATATTTTAGACAGAACGAACGGTTAATAAACAAAGTGCACAATTAGGACCTCCTAATTCTTTGGTTTTTCATTACACTTTTGAGCCTATGCTTGGAAACAATATTCTTCATAGCCTTTGTTTCAATTTGCTGTTACGTCCAGTGGATTATCCGCCTCGCGTTACGCAACTGAACTCTGGCGGACACGTCAGTAAGCTTGATAATTACCGGTCATGCAGGTGAAGTTACAGATTTACTAATTAGCAAAGTACCCTTTGTTAATGTTAATTGTTTTTCTGCTCTTGTATTTATCACCATTAACTTTACTTTGCTCTTTACTGACCAAAATCATTACTTAAGAAAAGTGCTTTGAAATTTCATACAATTCGCCGAGTATTTTTTTCTGATATCTATGCCACAGTCATTCCATAGAAGTTACTTTTATTGGTATAGATGTTTGGTAAAAAAGTAGATTCGTGAAAATCCCGTGGAATTACGATGAAGTAGATTATGGCAGAGATTTGCAATGGAGAGATTCCGAACACCTATTTGAGACTTTACTATTTTGCTAAATGGAATCATATTGTTCACAGTTTATAATTTGTAGAATTTCTATGTTTACGAAGAATAATTTAGTTATTTTTTATTTTGAAAATTATTTAATCATTATTTTTGTATGAAATACTTCTTTCGTTGCATTAACCCATACAAGTAAAATAACACAAAGAAAATTCATTAAATTGCTAAAATGATACGTAAAATGTTCAATCAATCGTTTTAATAATCAATGAGAAAGTTTTATCGTCAATATAGAGGTAAAAAATCACTTTAATAAATAAAGAATTGATTGATAACTAAAATATTTTAATAAAAGTTTGTTCATAACTCGATAACCGTTCTTAGAACCAAAAAAATATAAGAAGAAAAAATTAGAAAAAGTATGATCAAATCGCAGAAATATTAATAATTAGAATCATTTATTTTCTCTTGAAGCTCGGAAGTGAATTGACGAGGCGTTTTTCATTACAATGGTAAAGAAAATTCCGATCAGTTGCACATGTTACATTGAACTCTTTTTTTAAAGAGAAAACCAAGATTGCTGAGTCCAATAGTATAATTTTACCACACAACTCTGAAACTTTGCGAAATTATTACTTCCAGTATGGTCAGGCTAAAAATAGAAAAGTTGAAGTGGACTAACAAGATATAAAGTCTCAATTACAGAAACGAAACTCTTGAAATTTTAATCTCTTGATTTGCAGGGGAAAAAATTCCATTCCTCGCATTATACGAGTCACTTGAAATACGTAATATCCGTTCTAAAATTGTATGATCCCATAGAGACCTTGTATTGTGGTTCATACGATACATCCACGTAAGTGGAGCTCCCTTTCGTGGCGTAAACAACTTCGTTTACGGGGCATATGATGGCGACGCGATTATACTCTCCAAAACTCAAAACAAAAACAAAAATTGTGCAGAGGTGCATATTCCATAACAACGTCTGCATCAAAGCTATAATGTATTTCTTTGACACAACTCGAACAGAAATGAGAAAACTTAATTGGCTGTAAATGTTATATTACCCCTCAATTTCAAGTCAATCCATTTTTTGATTATTCCTTAATTTATTTTTATGTTTCAAAAATTAAAGTCAAAGGATAAAAATGCGAAAAATAATTTACCTTATAATATAGTAATTTTTTAAAAGTTAACTAAATTCACCATTCAATTAAACCATAAATTATGTCATAGAACATTACTGTAATTTGTCTTCCTGCCCCTCAGCATCTAAGCACATCGGTGATAGAATAGAGAATAACAAAATATGCGGAAAATGGATTGCTGCGCTGCGAACACCTCGTGCATTAGATATAGCCCCCTTTGCCCCCGGCCCCACAGATCAGCCACAGCTTACTTTTAGGAGACCATAAAAATATGAAGGGAAATGCACTTTTCTTATTATTCATGAGAATTAATTTCTTTAAAAGAATCCTCTCAGATATAATCCGCTTCAAACATGCTTGTAGTACATCTTTCGGTCCTCGGCTACTTCGCGCTCGCTTTCGTCCCGGACTTTTGATCTGATTACGTAGAGTTCTTTATATTCTTCCTCTGAGGAAGGACTTAGCTGTGAAATTGTTGACTCGCCTGTTGCTGAATGCCAAGTACTTTCCAGTGATCTTTGCTTCGAAGTACATCTTGTGAAAAAGCTGGTAAATGTAGCTCTTTTTAACGTGCAATTTTGGATGAAAATTGTGCTTAAGAACAATAGAAATCATGCACTAGGTATTTGACAAACACCACAATGACTGAAGAAAAATATTAGACTTCATTAAGAAATCGTATTTCTTTCAGAAACAAATTGACCTGTCTTTTTCACTTCTTACTCTCTTTTTCTTCTGTATGATTGAATGTTTTCCTTCAAAATCCATAAATACTTCATCCGATACATGACACGGAAACCAAAATATAATTCCATATCTTACTTTGTCTCACAACTTTATTTTCTTTGACATGTCTCATAGATTTACCTCCGATAACATTAAAATCGTTTTTATCAACTTCATCCTTATCCTTAAACTAAGTTAATAAATTATCCAGTATTTTCTTAAACATTTATAATTTATTAAATATACTGTAAAATAATGCAATGAATACGCGTAGCACTCTTCAGATATTCACAGTTTAGTTCTACACTATATATTTAATACAAGAATGTATTTTCTGTTACATATGATCACAGAAGGTATAAGGTCTTTGCTTATTTAGTAAATAAGTACTAAATCTAATAAAATATTCAACAATGAACTTATTTAAAAATCACAATACATAAAACTTCATGTTATGTCGAATGACAATGGGAGACGGGACCGGGATTCGAACCCGGGACCTTGAGCTCTACGCGCTCATGCGCCTACCAACTGCGCCATCCCGTTCGCCTCTCGGGCCCGTCTACCATTCTCATTCAACTTGTGAAACCCAAAGACCTCTGAGGTGGTCTCGTAGAGACTAGATTCCTCATCTGAGGCGACTCCCTTAGGAAGTACTTGATTTGGGTATTATTTTCCATTTCTGGTTCACAAACATAGAAATCTC
>NNCF01127434.1:128412-172263 GCA_002313205.1 Laupala kohalensis | reverse complement strand
GGTCCCGTCTCCCATTTTCATTCGACGTAACATGATTAATCTGTTACCTGGCGGTGAGGTTCACCGTAATCTAAGAGATTTCTAGATAAAACTTCAAAAAAGGACTTAGGAAAATTCTCTGTTTTCTCTACACAACTGAGAAATGTGAAAGGAAGAAATTTGGAGGTCTTCGAGTAGAAGAATGGAAGAAGTGACGAACTACAAAAGCTAAAAAAAAAAAAAAATTTCTAACATGACTATGAAGTCGCTATTACATTTTCTTGTTGAGACTTGGACTGAAGTAGGATGCGGATGTCGGGTTCCGCGGTCGGAATCAATAGTGTACTCGGCCGACCGAGATACGGCACGTTTCCATGATTTTCCGCCATACTATTCGTCAATTTCCTGTGACGTTCCTTATAGCAATTCCGCAAATGTAGCGACAGGATTACCAATACAGTTTAGTAAGATTCGTCAGGTACCGAGCGCCTCCGTATACATCTTAAAAGCAATAGAATTACAAGAAGACGATAGTGTAGTACAAATACTAAAGCGAAAGAAAAACAGATTTTGTATTAAAGAAAATTAACATATTGGTCATTTTCTCATTCTTCCCCAATGTCATTTTAAAACACTTCCTGCAAGTCGCTCGTAGTAAAACATATCATCACCTTCTTCCTGTTTTGACCTTTCCAATCAACTTTGATATAATGTGCTATTGTAACACTTCATAACTAAGATGAAATCTATTTTTACATAATAAACACACAAAAATGTAATGATTAAACATGAAAAACTTATTAAAATATTATATTTTATTCATTAAAATGAATGTTAAGTTCATTGAATTATTATTATTTCATCTTATTTATCGAAATCCTAAGTTTGGTCTCATATGTATGTATGCATCTAGCATTTTAGGAAATTGTATTAAAGTTATCAGTTTATTATCATTATGAGTATGTGTACGTAAAATATCACTACTCTAGAATAAAGTGAATTTTTTATTTTTTAAACTTATTCTAGTGAAACTTCGTGAAGAGAGAAACATTTTTGGCGGAGCATCTCTTTTTTCTTTCAAAAAGTGCATTTACCTGGTGATTACAGGAAGGCACAGATATATTATTCGTAGTTAAATCTATAGTTTACTTACTAAAAATTTATAATAACGGGAAGGAGCACGCCAACTCCATTTGTATAGTTACTGAATTTGACTTCACGACCTCCATGTTCATGTTACGTGGCGATGGAACTATTCATCCTTCGGCGTTGAAATGGCGTTTGTAATATGAAGTCCTTTGTGAAACTAAATATGATTCTCAATGATATCAGAATTCATCGTCTTTTATTCTCTAATGAGAACTGTCGACTCAGAGAACAAAGTGCTTGAGATATTATGCAACGAACACAGGATAGGGGACCCAATTATTCTCCTTTTGTATGAAATCTATCGCTCGTTTTTATCTCAGTTTTAAAATATTTTTCATTCTATATTCTACTCTTTCCAGTAATTCCTTGTTACACATAGATGTCGTAAATCATTTATTAAGTTAGAATTTGGAATTTTCTCTTATATAAATGGAGAAATAGCTGAAACATGAGATATTGTTCATATACTCTACTTTATTTATTACTTTCTATATTAAATGGATATGCTCTGCCTCATATCCTGCGTCAAAAATTTCAATTCATCTGCAGAGGAGGAACACACAGATCTGGACTACTGTTTGTAGTACAATTATTTTGAACACAATTCTTTAAATGTATTCATCAAAATAGTTTCCTATTTGTACGTGTATTCTTATACTCTTCGATCTTCAAATATGTTGCGAAAATGCTCGGATGCACATTGTTTACTTTCCAAAAAAAAATTAACAGCAATTCCTTTCTAAAACAGCAATACACTCAAGCAGTTTTGTAAAACAAGAGGGTCATAATATTATGAGTAATTTTGCCTCAAAGTCGATCAATGCATTTTTAAAGCTTTCCACTTTATATCAGGAATTTCAAATTTGTTCTTTTTTTTTCTTCGAATACTCAAGTTTTCGTTTCCTACTATTTAGAGTGAGATTTTTGTGGTACATGTATTTTTCAAGGGCGTAGCGTGTACACCAGATTAGCTTTTAAATTAGTCATGAAATAATTGCGATAATTCTTTCCACATACAACTCCTCGAGAGAAAACTCGTTATACAAGAGTGAATCGCATGGCGTTTTCAAGTTGCTGCTCGAGTGCAAAAATATTGTTCCGTTTGACAGAGAAGTTGCACCAGCGCAGGAATATTGTTGTTCTATTTGTCTATGGGGGCACACCTTCCCCGCTCTAAGAGCAGCCGGACAGTTTCTCCGCCAGCACCCCCACTTTTGTAATCGATTTTTTGTGTTTTTAAAACTTGCACGGAATTATTTTTTTACGCAATCACTGAGCACATAATTAGTACAAAATTTTAGCGCAGAAGTTTTTTTCCATAGTCTTATTTCTTAATAGCTGGGGTGCTAGGTGAACGTTCCTCTAGCACCCCCATTTTTGTTTTCGATTTTTTTTGTGGTTTCCAAATGAGCACAAAATTATTAATTAGCGGACAAAATTAGCACAAAATTATAGAATAGTTTATATCATTTTGTTAACAAAGTGGGGGTGCCAACTGAACAGACCAGGAATTCAGGGCTCAAAATAAAGCGAAGTAAACACACACACACACACACACACACACACACATATATATATATATATATATATATATATATATATATATATATATATATATATATATAATGGGCTCCTATGTATATTATTATAGATAGGACCTATTATTATAGGTAGGACACCGTGCTACGTGATCAAGAGCAGAATGCCTTTTTGATATTTATGTACTCATGCAAAAAACTGTCATTCTTAACTCTACCAACATAATAAGAAAGTTCTTGAATGATATATAGACTGATGTACTTCGCTCTGTGACCCGTACTTTGTCTCATACCAGCAGGAATGGTGAGGGAAAAAACAAGATAATAACAATATAATAATATCAAGTTTATGTCGGAAACTCTCTTAGGAGAAATTACATTTGTGACGTCACTCACTCTAAATGTTCGAGATCCTCCGTAGCCATCTCCCTCCACAAACGTACTTCATTTGTCCGAACTCGATTTTTGACGCAATGAGTACCATTAATAACAAGAAAGATAATAGAGAGAAAATTAATCCACTTTTCCTTGTGTTTACTTCTTTTTCTTTGAACATTCCCAAGCTTTGTTTCTCTAACGGGAAGAGATAAATATCCGCAGTACAGGCGCATCCCACACACTGGGTGAGACGCACGACTGCGCTGCTCTAAATCACAACGCAGTCGACGAAGTCAAAAAGAAGGGGAATACCTTTTTTTCTGTGTAGAGCGCGCGCAGAGGCGAAGTGCAGAACTAGTGGCTGTTGCGGTCATTAGTCAAGTGCCGTCGCAGCCGGTCGAGAAGACAACTGCATTTAAATCCTTTTCCTCGGATTGTTTTGTATTGTTTGTGGGGAATAAGGTGGGTTTACTTCAGCGGTGGAACAAAAGTTTTGGTAAAAGACAGAAATATGGTTTCTCTTATTATTAGTACCAATGTGACTGTTATCATTATAGTAAAACGACAATCATCTCATTTTGAAAAACACTTTTAAGGTGTTTAAAATACTAATACTCTATTAAAAGTTAGCTCAGCGTGTGCCCCATGATTCGAAGACGCGTACAAGAACAACTTTTATGTAGAATATTTAAAAACATTAATTATAAATACTACAATGTTAAGAACAGAGCTTTCAGATATCAATCATAGATTGCAAACGTTTTCTTTCTTTAAATTCTTCTCATCAATCAATTAAATATAGATACTCCATTATTATTCCATTCGTACTTCTACATATATCTTCTGACCAATTGAGAAATGTATCATCAACATGTTTTATTTTTACATACTTAGTAATTCACTCTTGAGATTCCTTTGGATTTTTTAACGATCAGAAGCAAACTTAGTTGGTTTTAGTTAAGATTTAAAAAAATTCATGTCAAGAATAATAGAAGCATAGGCATTATTCAGTTCAACAATTTTTCGAAATTGCGCCAACAGAAAATAACATGGGTTTAGAAAAGCATTTATTTGCATAGACTACAAATTTACCACACTGAAATAGCTCAATGTATTTTCGTATTAACTTAAATCTATTGACAGAAAAATGAAAAGTTTCATTTAAATAATTAGTTGCTGTGTCACTATCTTTCACATATGTGACAACAGAAGAAGACTCCAAGCAGGGATGAAACGTAGTGTTCCGTTAAGTTAGCGAAATTTTGCCAAATGTATAAATAAATCACCCGTAATATATCATATGAGCCGATAATAAATACCATTGAGTTTGTCTAAAATTGATTTTTATAAGTTTTTTTACTCTAAACGTTTCTTACTCTCCGCATGTATAGAGAATATGAATTGAAAATATTGTATACACTTGTGATGTTTTAATACATTCTCAAAGTTACTCTCTTATTGAAATTAGTGATTAATAATAATAATAATAATAATAATAAGTTCAATTTTTTATGATCGTTCTCCTCTGTCTTTGTGAAATCAATTGAAACTAAAAATTATTTCTAAGGACAATTAACTAAATTAAATAAATACACATCCAATTCGTAAGAAGTATTTCCCCAACCCATCTCATTTAAGACGAGGGGAAAAAAGGAATAACCAATTGTTGTTTGGAGAAAGTGAAACAAGTATTGATTGCAATTATCACAATCACTTCATCTTTTAATTTTCTACTTCCGCTTTTTCTCAATAAACTACCTCTTCTAATCCTCCCCGCATATTCAATCCTCATCTTTCCTTCTCCCATTCTCTGGCAAATGTGACAAAATATTAATGCTTTAAACGTCTTCTCGTGTTTTCGAGCTCCGTTTTAATACCGTTGTTATGATGTAAACGGCTTCTGAAGAACATATCTCTTCAGCTGTCTCTAACAGAGCGGGAGCTCATGGTGCCAAAGAAGAGCTTAAACGATGTTCATACTTTACCTGCTGCCACTTAACGACTCCGCCAAGACGATTTTTTCTCTCTTTTCAAAGAAGTCCCTCTTGTGTCGAAAGGGTGGGAGAGAACCTTACAATCATCTTATAATTCTCCATTTCTATCATCTTTCTTTGGTGTTTTGTACGACGGATTATTTCTCTCGAAACTTCAAGAACGCTTGTTCTTAGTTAAGGCAGTAGGAGCTTGTCAGACGATAGTAAAGTACATAGCTATTTATGAATCTTGCAATAACGTAATATATTATGTATGAAACTAGTCCTATTAACAGTAATTCATGTATTATGGAGTATTACAGATTTCAAATAATTAATACCGTTTAAATTGAAACTTAATAGTCCCTCGTTGGACTCCGTTTCTCCAAGTTTCTGACACTTTTCGTTGAATAACTTTCTTAACTCTACAGAAAGACGAGGCAATTTTTGTCCCGTTCTTTTCTTTATTCAATCTATAACACGTGACATAGGTATTTATATCGATTTCATTAGAAGTTACGTGGGAATTTATTTAAAAACTGTCCTTCAAATATTTCATAAAAGAAACACAAAAACTTTAAGTTTCTTTTACTTAAATATTTACTCTGCAAGATCCTATTTTTTTTGAAAAGTTGATAGATAATAGTTAATAAATAATTCTTTTATTTAAAAAATCACGACATTTAAAAACGGTCTCTAGGTCGCTCATACCACCTTCAGTGAGTTAAGAAATTGGGAGGGTGCCCCGTACTAATTTCTTACAAAATACCGTCTAAATGGGAGGGGGCATATGCTCGTTGGTGGTTAAGATGGTGTAAAAACTTTTGAAAATTGGACGGGGACCCTCACATTCTGTTCAGTGTTTTAAAATAAGATTTACACGAAAATTTCTAATTTTAAAAATATTTTAGGAGTCGCTCATGAGTTTTAACAAAATGACGACGCGGCTTAATACATCGAAAGAATTTTTAAATTTTGATCAAGTTAGCATGGAAGCCTATATCACTATTTGATTTATCCGTTTAATTTTTAGTTTTTGCGAAAAGTCTTCTGATTTTTCCTCTATCTAATTTCTTCTTTCTCCGCTTTCGCATCGGAGGAAGGGAGTACATCTCGGTTCTCGAGTTTCCAATGGAAGTCCTCACCCTCATTTACTTCCTGTAACGACTTCCTCGCAGTTAACTGCTCCATCGCACCTCTTTGCCGCTTTGGAAGAAGTTGCGCGCAGAAAACTCGAATCCTTCAACTTCTGCGACCCGCCTCCTGTTCACGCTGTTTGTGAAGCGGGGCGCGTCTCATGTACATTACAAAAGTCATCTCATCACAAGAAGTTCGTAAAACGTCATCTGTGAATGGTGGGTGAATGGTGGGTGAATGGTGGGTGAATGGTAGGTGAATGGTGGGTGAATGGTGGGTGAATGGTGGGTGAATTGGGGAATATGCACTCGAGAAGATGTTTTGTCGGTAACAATTGCTGTTCATATATTTTTAGTTATTTCTGCAACTTGACATTAAAAATTTAAAAAAAAACTACAACATATTAGTCCATGAGGTATGTAAGCCCACAGGATAAAACATGTCACCCCGAACAAGAGCACAGGTAGTTCAGCCAGAGGGGAAAATTGATAAAAAATAGTTTCTTTTATTTTTTCTACGTATGCACGTACGTATCATCTTTGAGATAAAAACATATTGTTAAACATTTTTTTCTTTCGAAAATAGTAAGTAATATTTTCTTACTCTAAAATAACTTTTAGAATTTTTAGTGTGATTTAACCTTATATTTGAAATCTAATGGTAAATTTCAAATCTATGAGTAAAGAACCTTTTTAATAATTGAATTTCTGCTCATTTGTTAAAAATAAGAAATCAAAGAATACTCTCCCTGGTTGCGAAAGCAACCTATTTAAGTTACATTAATATTTCATTTTATTGCATAAAAAACAAAAATAAACAAGTGGTGCAAAACCATTGTACATACTTTCTCATATACGTTTCTCAGTCCGGACTAGAGAGTGGCATTAAAGCATTCCATTAGGGGAGAGATGATTTTTATATGATCGTCTTCATTTTGCCGAATTTCAATAATTTGTTAAAGAAATATTTTACTAGCATTTACATACAAGAATCTCTAATATACAAATTCTTTTCTTTCTTTTTTGGGGCAGATATTTTTTTTGTGGGGCTTTACGGCTCGTCGACATCCAGGTCGTTAGAACCCTAAAAACTTGTAAGGTAGGGAAAATGCAGTTACGCACTAGGGAGAGCCAACATGACTCTCCCCGCGTGTGGGACTCGCCGAATGACTTAACCATACCCACTAAACTCTACTGAATTACAACTCAAAACTCAAATATCGACATATCTCAAAACATTACATATAATTGGGGGGGGGGAGGAAGAAAGAGGAAAAATGAAAGATACCCTAGCCCTAATAGCGTCGGGATCGAAAAGAACAAGATGTGACCAAGAGAGGTCAGAAAAGAGAAAGGAAGGAGCATAGCACAGGTAAGTGGGAGTAATGCCAGACTCAGCTCGGGGCCCCGTGTTTGCCAAACACGTACTTACTAGATGTAAGGGAAAGAGGTAGAGGGCGTTCAGGGATATTTGAGTTCTGTTGAGAACTGTGATTTGCTGATGATAGCTGGGGCGCTGCAGCCACACTGAAGTTAGGTGTTCAGACATTTTTGATAAGTTCTCATTAAACAAGTGTCAATGAAGTCAATACAATATCTTAAAAGATTCGAATCATTGGTGAAGTTGAGTGATTTAACTTGATTGTTGACGAGCTAAGGAAAATTTCCTTTCAAGCCATAGGTTGATTCAAATATTTTGCCATATACTTAAAAAAAGAGAGAGAGAGAAGAATTATTCATCATCTTATGTTCAACGAGTTAATAACAAGTTCCTTCGCCGACTACATTCGAGTGGTAATCCTGTATCACGCAAGAGTTGGGCGAAGCCAGAAACTTCCTCGCCTCGTCACGAGACGTCACACCTGATCGAGTTAGCAGGATGTAACATCGATTCATCGAATCAGATTGGCAACAGCGCACTAATTTTAAAGCTATATAAACCACATGGCTTCTTCTACCAGCACTCTACTACTACTACTCGAGATTCAGTTCTAGTACAACCACGACTACTACGATTACTACTACTAATGAGAGGATAAACTTCTGATCTCGCCTCTCTTATCATGGTTCGAATTCTTTATTGTCGTCGCCAAACCGACATATATTTTCTCTTGTTGAACCCTTCACAATAGGGATTATTACGTTCGAACACATCGCATCGCTACTTTCAATCTTGTCGCTAAGCCGACATTTTCTCGCAAGATCGAGCCTACAATTAAACCTCAGCGAGATTACTACTCGTCAACTATTTCTTTGTCAATACGAAAACCTCCGGATCAACTCTACACGAACTTCAACCAGATGGTTTTCAGGATCTTCTCTCCATGTCATTATGTCATCTCTAGGAAATCAGTATTGTATTATTATTTCTCATCATATCATAGCATGTCATTAAATCATTTTATTATTGTTAACAATTAACTTTCATCTCACTACCTCACGCACCATCACTTTGCATTTTTCCAATCATTTTATTCTCGTGCAGGTCAGATTGAACTTGTCTGTACATTAGGAATGGGATTTGTTTTGGGTAATTCAGGAAAATTTGATTGCTTCAGCGTAGGTGGATGAGGTAAAATATTCTTTGGACTTTACATTTTGACTTGTTAAGATTTCTACTTCTTGAGTCAATAATTTTTTTATAATAGGGGTATGTGGAAGTGCTCATATCTTCTCTATGGTTTCCCTTGCAATGAATACAGATTGGCATTGATCCGCTCACAGCACAGTTTATTGTAAGATGATTGTCTCCGCAATGAGCACAGTTTATATCACTATGACAATTGTTTTTATATGCCCGAAATCTAAGCACCGGGCGCATTAGATGGGTCCAGGATGTTTTTTCCTTTTTTCAGTTTTGACAACTGAATAACAGAGTTTTCAATTTCAATATTTCCTCAACCTTGTCGGTATCTGAAAATTCAACTGCTACTAGTGGGATGGGGCAGACATTTTTATGTAATATCGTGAATTTTTGTATCGAGGGAAATTGCTCTTTTAGATCATCTAAAATTTCACCTTCTGATATAGAAGTATAAAGATTTTTATCTACAACAGAAAGTTTCCGGATCGATGGGTCAGCATATGTGTGAAATTTCTTACTGCAGTGCGAATCACTGGAATTCTATGGATGAGACCTGAATTTTGATTTTGTTTGCTTTTAGCTCAGTTTTAAATTCGCTTTTGATGACTGATTTAAGATCTTTATTAAGGTTACTATATTTATTGACATCATATGAGTAAATAGGGGGAACTTTTATAGAATCTAATAAGTTGATTGGAGATTCACTAGCACTTAACACTTCGAATCTGTTGGACACTTTCACTTGGTACTGAGATTGCAGTGACACCTGCGGGAGTTTCTTCGCCGATGCTCGCCTATTTGGTCGCCTCGTCAGCTCACCGTTTGAACTGACCTTGCGTTGGCTTAGCGTTGTCGCTTAGGTCTGGCGGTAAGTTAAGAGAAGATGCTCCACTTCTCGGAGCTTGCCGGTAGGTTGCGTCGGTGTTTGAAGTCATCATGGAGTCGGCGTGGTGATAATCAGAACCTGCGCTGTTCGAAGTGAGACTTGCTGCAGAGAGCTCATCCCTTTGTCCGCCATTTCATTGATGATGGCGGGAGTCTCGCGTATGACTAGGCCTGTTGGGCGGTCTTCGACCACGGACATTTGCGATTTCTCTCTCTCTAACANTATATATATATATATATATATATATATATATATATATATATATATATATATATATATATATATATCCGCACGAGCACACAAAGTTATTTGCGATATTAGTAATTGAAAGTCTGATCATGTATTTATTTTAGTTGATATTGACTGAAAACTTTCTGTAGCTATGAACATGGCATGAAATATATTTTTCGTTTCGTGAGCTTTCTACTAACGAAATAGTTCCCATCCTATCTCGTCTGGTGATAACTTCCGTTCAAAACTCTTCTTCCCAACCAATATTTCCTTCCGTTCATTGGGGATCCACGAAAAATACGGAAATTGAGAGAGTCGAGAATAATGCAATACCTTCCTTCGTGACGTGCGGGAAGTCATACGGGAAAGAGTAGATCGCTGAATCGGAAGAACGACTCCTCATTCAATCATTATTTATTTCTCTTTTGTTTTTTAGCTCGCGACATTTCTCTTGGAAATACCTCGGGGTTGCAAGAAACTTCTGGGATTCTGTTCTCTTCATTTCAGCCTCATCTCGTATATTACGTGGCGCAGTGGGCCAGGATAGTTTTAAAATGGATGACGCCTCGTTGAACCCACCACTATTTATGTTCCTTAGTCTCTGCCCAAGGAAACGTGATACATCAGTTTCCCTTTGAGTTATTGAATATTTTATGAACATTAGTGTAAATTTAAAAAAATGAAATTTTGGATATGGGTTCAACAACCCCCCCCCCACTTAAGTTTCGATGTCAAAGAAAATTTTTCTATGTAAGATTTTTTTAATTTCTCACCTCTACAACAATGCAAGTCTAAGTTTCTTGTTGGTTGGCACTCTTGATATTCTCAACAAAGTTGATGGCATTCAGCTGTTGATGATGTCTTCTATACTTCCAGTGAATTAGTTCAGTTCCCTGCTGTTCACATCGAGAAATGTCTAAAAGAATGCATGAATCATCTTTTGAAAGAGTTTTGAATGAAATTAACCATTAACAGCATTTATAAGTTACTGCCTTAGTTGAAATACATAAACCTTTTTGAAGTTGTAATTTTTTATCAGTATACTATTTTAATANAAGAGACAGTTTAATACCATTGGGTTTTTTCCGACGCCCCCTTCGGCATCCATGCTACAAAAAAAAGCTTAGGCGTCCTAGGGTTAATAGCACACCTTTCGTTGCTTAACTTCAAATATCATGTTCTATATGGCTTTTTGAGTCGCTAAATTCGAATCTGATGTCGAAATTAAATTTCTACTAGTCGAAGATACAAATGTTACCATATCATAATCTTCACGTATTCATAAAGGTTGTAACTAAAACGCATGTATTTTTTCAGGTACAAGTAGTTGCAGCTAAATTTAATGTACCTCATTACCAAATGAAAACCTTCTCTAAGGCATGAAAATATCGAGTGGCCCAAAAAATAACATTTTAAATACCAGGAATTTTTTACCGTTGTATGGGAGTATATATTTTCATGAAAAATAGCTAATACTGTTAGTGGCCTTGTGAGGGACAAAACGATTCAACATTTACATACAGGAGTTTTTTTTCCGATGTTTTGGAGATTTTATTTTTATAAAAAAATAGCTACAGAAAACTCGGGTTTTGGACGCTACAATTCGAAACAATTTTTGTCATTTGAAGCCCTATTCTCCTGTGGATAAAGATACCCGACGCATGGATAAACTTAATTTTAAATCAGTTTCATTTTTTGTTACGGTGCGCGCTTTTTCAGTCGTTTTGGCCCACTGTGCGTCGGTGCTGTGCGTAAGCTCGCATCCTTCCTTCCTTCCTTTCCTCTTTTTGCGACGTCGGAGCAGAGGAAATTCGGGAGACGTATCTCCGTCGGAATAGCAGTTCTAGTTTTCTGGCCACGTCCTTCCATTTTAGTGAGTCCGAGGCGTTGAATATCCAGTGGGGTCCTCGGGAGACCTCTTTACTCATTTCTGAAAGAAGGCCAGACAACGTTCTTTATCTTGAGTTCTACTTTGTCGGCGATATTTCAACTCTTCGGTATTATTATTGTGAGGAGGTTTGCCAAGAAAGTTTTACGTTAAGCATCCATTTACCTCCAATTTCTTCTTCTGCGTTTTTTTTTGTTTTCTTTGATGTTACAAAAACGTTTGGAATTTTCATTTCCTAATATTATCTGAATTTTCTTCAGAATTAAGAAGAGATGTTTAATAACATTGGAGACATATGTTTGGCGAGGAGCAGATGTTTAAATGTTTAACAATGATGATTTTTGCTTATCAGAAAATAACAAAAATAAACTGCTATTATATAATTCATCTGTAGTAGCCAACATAGGATGAAAATGACAAAAACGAATTTTCATATAAATAATATCATGTTTTATCACTTTTGCTTCTTAGAAACCATATACCGTATGATAGGACCATCGAAAGTATTTAGGAGGTATGGAGAGATCAGAATGAATTGTATAAATCTTCGGAAAAATGTAAAAAGAAAAAAATTGTTAGTAGAATAGTTGTATTTTGCATTGATATGAAAAGTAGTGGAGGTACATGTACGTTCAGATCTCGTTAAATACGGAAGAGGACACGGAAGCAAATTTTGGATATTCAAATAACAATTAAAATATTTTAAACACATGTTGGAGAAAACGTTAGTAATATCGTATTGGTAAATACGAGTACAACACCGTTAAATACTTAATTTTCTACAATAAATAGTACGTAATTCTATCGTTTTGTGAACGATTTCATGAAAACAAAAGATGTTGCATATTATATCTGGAATACAAGAATAGTATAGATTCCAATAATTGTTTTTATCTATTTTAGGTATCTAAAACCACACCTCCTTGTTCAGAGACATTCTCTTAAACTCCACCATTAGATCGATGATAATGACAGAGGTTCCGTGCTTTGATTTAGTATGATTAATTTCATGATCATAAATACATGGCATATGTCGATTTTTTTATCTCAAAAGAAAATAATTCTTACCGAAAAGTGAGAATTATTTTTGGTCCAAATCAGAACTCGAACCTTGTATTTCAAGGACGAGTGTTTTAACAATGAAAGCTCTCCGAAGACAAAGGAATGCTTTTGATTCTTGTGGATTGCCAACATTGTATTCATATATTCAAGAGAAATAAAAATAGAAAGAATGTGTGTTGGACATAAAAATATTTTATTGTATATGAACTTCAACGTTCTTTTTGCTTTTGGAAGTGGTTGACTCCAGCTTTCTGATTCACGTAATATCCAACACGGCGAATGCGGGAAGGTCATACTGAAACCAAAAGACGGAGAGATTCCTTCTCAGCAGGAAGCCAATGGTCCTTGGAAGTAGAGATAACACGCAGAAGTACTCGGCTCTTGGTTGCAATGAAGACGTTGTGACGGGCATAAAACAATTGAATAGCGAAGGAATGTCTAGGAACAGTCTCTGTTGGGAAATGGTGACGTAAAGCGGTGACTTCAGAACGCAGTGGTGGAGTGAAGCTTTTAAAAACACCAAGGCCAACTAACCAAACCTTAAGGTACGTTTACACTTGTATATATGAATTAATTAATAAATTTATTGTCAAAAAAGCAGTACAAACTGCGTATGACCACGTGGAGGACAATAAACTAATTTACCCTCCGGAAGCAAGCAAGGGACCATCCCATCAATTCCGATCAAGGGCCGTAAGGCAGAGGCGGATTCAAAAATTTCAGCAAAAATTACTAGATAAGATAAAGAGTTAGCTGCGAGTTATTATACTAGTAGAATGTCAATAGGTTTGTAATTTAACACAAAAAAAATATTTTACATGTACAAATTATTATCGAACTATTGATTATTCTGAGTATAGTGTTTAAAAATCATAAGAATTGAAATAACACTAAATTCACGATTTTTTGTTGCAATAACACGCCCCTAGACAAAGCCTAGAGAACCTGTATAAGAAATATGCCTCTATCCGAAGGAAAACCGGAGAAAAACCCGGGCCAGGATGAATGTATGAGCGACTTATATATGATATATGTCAATTTGTAAGAGATAGGGCAGTATAATTACTCTTTGACATGTCGCGCGACAGCACTTCAGACAAATCATGATACATTTTGTATGAGCTTAATTCAGGATATACATGTATCCGCACACAAGTCGCGAACGCGTGCGCGCATGCGCGGAACCCATAGCCAGTACGCGCTCAACCATATTTGTTTACATTCTAGCTGTGCTTTTGTAGGTTATATCATTGTCGTCATACGTATTTCATATTTCGATTCCTGAAACCTTAAGCGTTGAGTAGTGCGTATTATATTAATTGGTTGTGTTTGGATAAGTTTATTTCTTTAGAAGATTACTATATCAGTTTGTGTTCTTTCCTCGCGATAATACCCTGTTACAAATCGCGAAGTGTAAACGCTGCCGTATAAATGTGGTAGAAGTGTCTGAGCTCATACAAATCGCAAACTTTCGAAAACTCGCGTATACATGTATCTCATACAAGTCGCTCATACATGTATACAACTGTAGACGTACGTCGAGATCTACAGAATTCGTTGAACTTGTCGAATCGTCTGTTGAGAATACCAAGCATTACGAGGTACAAAAGTATCTTTGCAACATAATATTCACCTATATAAACGTAATTTTTAAATCTTCATCTTTCTTGGATATTTGTATATTTTGACGCCAATATCTCATCAACACAATAATATGATTCCTACAGTAAATAAAAGGTACTCATAACACAGAAGTACAACGCGGAGACAGTTCCTGGTTTGAAAAAATACCAATTATTTATACTTGAATCTACTTTTGTTTTTAAAGATTTATCAAACTCCTGTGGATTATTCTATCCAGCTAAAGCGATCTTATTTCTACCCATCAATCTCCATTATCCAAAAGGCAATGACGTGGCAGAAAAACATTGCGCAATCTGAAAGCGTATCGAAGCAAACGTCTGACACGAGGGAAAATAAACTCAAAGATCCTCGAAAAATTACTGAGGAGGCTGAGAAATTAAGTTGCGTCCCTAGACATCTGACAAGCAGAAATGTGAAAATAAGATGAATATCGGCGAAGAAAGTCTAGGATCGAAAAAATAAATATTGTAATTTGAGTATTGTATAAAACACGAAAATATCCTTTAATGTCTGTAATGAATTATAACGATCTTGAAGCAAAACAAAAACTTAATTCGTGTAAGAAGTTATAAATAACACATTTTGGTATGAACACCTTCATATAAAGAACAGATATAAATTTTTATAATGTTTCGACGAGTTATGATTTACATAAAATATATTCTGTTACAGAGAAATTAGGACGACCAAATATTATCTCCATTACTTAATAAAATATTTCTCACTATTCATCTATATTTCTGTATACGTATTTCTATTGCCTTCTAGAGATTTCGAAGTTTATCTTCTTCATGGTTTTCTCAATTTGTGAATTAATTAGTTGTGCTGCAAATGGGCACATGAGAGATAATAAAATCCGTGTATCCCAAACAAACTACTGTGTGATTCGCCGCTAGTCCTTAAGGACACTTGCGATAAGCCTCCACGATTTCTCAAACTCAGTTCAAGGAGAAGGAGATGAAGCCATTTTCAGACACTGCGCTCATTGACCCCCCGGAAAGGACCTGGTATTCATTTTAAGTCATTTATAGAAGGTTTTTAAACCATTTGAGATACTGAAGAGGGGATTCGATCTCCTATCAGGCCACAAGCATCTCAATTCCTCTATTAACTTTCTCAGCTCTGCTGTCTCAACCTCATTTGAAAGACTTAGGTTTATTAATATTTATGGATAGGTTAATAGAAATTCTCTTAGAATAATGATATTCACAATACATCAATATTTACAAACCTATTAGTAAGAAAAAGATTTTGCCCAAATAAAACCCAAATATACATTCTATTTCAGGAAGATATATACTACAAACCAATTCAGAAGACCATGAAGTACAAGAAAACAATATCAATGGTCCTCAAACTATTATATTTTATCACAATTGAAAAAACAACAACAAACAAACGATAATTACTTCTCGATAACATATTACTACTAAGTAAGTAATTGATCCACTATTGAAGATGGGGAAATAATATTTTGAGTAAAACACAAATTAGACACGTTAAAGAATATTAAAAAAGAGTCACCGCTACTGTTTCAAATATTCATTGAATGCGTTTAAAACAAGAGCATAATAGGCTTGAACATGCTATGTTTCTAATGAATTCGTTGACAGATGCGACAAAGTTAAAACATACAAAAACGAATATATTCTATGAGTATTACAGGGTTATACAATAATATTTACCCGTTCTGAATTTCAACGATAATATTTACAAGGCTAATCTCAAATTAAGTAAAATGAAAGTGTGAAATTTTATTCCAAGGATGAAATAGTTTTCTTTCCACTTGAAAAATAAACGAGAACTCTCTAGTCAAAGACAACAAAATACGACAAAGAGCGCAGATATTAACACACATTAGGGAAGGAATGGAGAAATAGATTGCTACGTAAACTAAATAAGCAAAGTAAAATGGATAAAATTAAAGGAAAGGAAAAGTAATGGGGAAAAAAAGGAGAAACTATAGAACATTCATATAAAACGCGAATAGAAATGAAACTACGTCATTCCATTTGAATTAACGTGGAAGCTCCATGGAGTTGCATGTACGCCAAGTGATGGAACAGTTTCTCCTGCTCATAATGGACATTTCAAGCGAAGAGCAACACCGGCGTGGGAACGCTGCAGGACGCCGCAGGAGGTTAATGCCACGACGATGACCAACGCAACTTTTCGCGAGTTTCGCCCCACCCCCACGCCGCCCCCTTCACTCCTCAAAATTTCAAACTCCAGAGTTTGAAGTTATCGAGCTCACTGCACTAATTGAATTGTTTTCAGCGAGAATACGCTTCTTGCAAGTTGGGTAACCAACCGAAGAGACATAGAACGCGGAAATTTCTGCATTGTTTTTAATTGTGTCCAATGTTTTTAATACTACTACATCCTAAAATTAAATGTGACATTGTGGCGGAGTTTTCCTTTTAATTTCATTAAGTGAAAGTTAATTACTTTCGTAGGAATGTAGTTTCACTGGTGCTCGGNTTTTTTTTTTTTTTTTTTTTTTTTTTTTTTTTTTTGCGTGGGATTACAATATCGTCGACGCACTCAGTATAACGTTTCTCATGTTCGTAGAGTGTAAATTTTCACTTCGTGTAATTTTTTTCTAGTTCGTGTTCCATCTGTTTGTTGCAGCTACGGTTGGTACGATTGTTAGATGCCGTCTGCATGTAAGAAAAGTATTATCATTAACCTGCGCTTTCAAAACATATAAAGCTCATAAATATAAAACCTTGCTTTGAAAGAGGGGGATAATATATCGGAATATCGACTGATATACAGGATAACATCAAAGATGTTGGAGATTAAACACTTAAACCCTCATAATACTTTCCATTACTCATGGTACTTAAAAGCTATTAAATTATAAAGTTCAGAAATATCTTCATCTATAAATAAATTATTTTTTGCGACCTATTTTTGACGATCAATGTATTTTATAGTGTTTTTCTGAAACAACGTTTTGACTAGTGATTTTAGTTGCAGACTGGTGAAAAGATGACTTTTTTCAATTTATGTGCTAATGTAACGAGAAAGTATAAATACATACAGTCCATATTACCACGACTTTTTAAACATCGCTACTTCATCTAATTATGATGGACAGTAAAAAATTACAATAAACACAATTTAAAAGAGCATTTATCGGAGTTAAAGTTTTACTCAAATTAAATAGTTTTAAAGATAGAACTCCTCGAACATATTTTCTCTCAAAAATACTATCTCAGATATATATTCCAGAAAGATTCAACTGATGCGCTAAATTTCCGTTTGGTTGATGAATCACGAAATTGGACGCGTGAGGTTTAACGACTCGTGCAAACATTTTCAGCAAGCACTTTTCTCACCGACCAATCAAATCGCGCGTGATTTGCAATAAATCTGCTGTGGACAGAGCCACTGTTCTGTCTGCAAAAATAAATTGGAACTACCACGGAAGACTGCTTGTGTCAACCTAGAAACCAAAAAGCTGTGATAACATGTGTTTCCGAATATATACAAGTTTTTCTCTCTAATTATACATACAATGTACATACAAATTGTATTTACGATTCATAGATTCTGGTTTGCCATCTATTGGTCAGTCACTGAATGAGAGGAGATGGTATGAACTGACCCTTCTTGATATGACTATCAGGGATATTCTAGCAACGTTCACCATGACCATACGATCGTCGCACCATATTGTAGTTGTAAATAGTAATACTAAAAATGAAAAATTCGAGATTTCATCAAATTATAAAGAAATGGGCCCGGGACAGGTTATTTTCAATGTTAAGTGATTATTAAATGCAAGAAAACCTTTCATTTAATGATTACTATGTCCGTTAACTCTCATACTTAAGTGATTATATCCGGAGGGTTCCCATAATACGCGATTGGTCTGCTCTTTGACAATTAAAAAATAATAATAATTCGCCGTAATAACAAAACAACTAAAACAAAGTTTTGAGTGATTTTTTTCTTCTGTAGTTTTTAAATGGTACCTTATATCTAACACGCAGACATCATTCTCTTCTATTACGTCACTTTTAGTGTCCGGACATAAGTTTAAACATAAATATTTAAAACAATTAATGTACCTAGAAATCTGTCTATGATGTTTTCGTTTGTGGCAGTTTTCGACATACATTAAAAATACTCCGATTTAATACACTTTTTATTCTTTTTACGTAACCCGTAGATACAAGAAACAATGAGAAAATTCTCTAAGAACTTCAGTTAGACAATTGTATTTGTAAATTTTTTATCCGTTACATCAAATTATTTAGTATTTTGCTTCTATATCAGTTAAATGTGTTTCAGCCATCACACTTGTCAACTGATACACCATTTCTACGTTGGCTCGTAGGAGATTCCTTAAATTATACCAGAAAAATACAGAGACATGCAATATTTCTCATTACGGTATTTTTTTATTTTCAATAATACTGAAATAAAATTACTTTCTATCCGAGTGAATGAGGTTTCAGATATTTCGATGAGCGTTTTTTGATTTAATTATTCATTTCATTTTCAATTTGCATCAACGTGTCTTGTATGGAGTGAGTTCACTGGTAAGTGAGTTATCGTATCAACTGCTGTGCCGAAGAACATAATGATTTGCAAATTGTTACTGATTGGAGTAAATGGTGGACTTTACTGAGTAGTAATTGTTGCCTAAAGTGATTATTTGAGACTCCATAAATTGTTAGTTCAACAAATGAACAGCTTCTGAATGCGTCGAAATAATAACATGAATGAATAAAATAAATTATAGAACAAAAGGAATATGAAAATTTTAAACAATTTATAATGTTAAAATACTTTTATATAATAAACTTATTACCTAAAAATTAGTTGAAAAATATTCTTACCGGATCATACATATGTACTTTGATTTTATCATACTTAGATCCCTTATATATTTTTAATTCGTACATGAATATACGATAATTACATTTAGTTCATATTCAGAAAAGTGAATGTTTAAAGGGGCTTGGATATAATGTGGATATTGAATCAATTATGAATTAAATATGAATCAAAAATAACTTTGTCAGATCGGCCACGATAGTCAGCTGTTCTGTTAATTTATAGAATTATCGGAATGAAAGTTAAAATATGAATCAGATATACTGACAGAGTTTAAAAATGATACTATGGTACGAAAAATTATTATTACACATATAACAAAGGATTTAATATTAGAAGATTATGTTAAATCACATTTTTACAGATGTAAGCTGCAAGAAAAATCTTATTCTCCGTTTATTCATAAGTGCATTCGTATTAATAAAGTGCTGGCTAGTTTGGAAACAGAACTATTCACACAACGTGCAAATTTATTGTTCATTTTTCGTACTTTACATCCTTTCTGTATTAGGTGTTCAAATTTTAAATTGATTAAAATGTAAAAGTAGTATTTTATACGACAGAGTAAGTATTCTACGATTTTATTTTCACTCTACATAAAACGAACAACAAACGAACTACATATTCTTAAATACATTTCAATGTTCTCTGTTATGTCCAGATAAATTATTTATTTATGTACATTCACTTGGTGATGACTGATTTCTGCAATTAAAACGTAATGGGTGAAAATACAAAATTTAGTCCCCTTCGAAGATCTTATAAAATATTACAATATTAATATGAAAGTAAGTAGACGAAAATATGTAATTCATCTAGTAATGACAATATTCCCCATGTGAGCTGCTGAGTGCAGGATAGGCAGAATTGCGAAGTCCGGGGAGTTCCCATCTGTACGTAAAGCCTCTGGACATTGCCGTACCGCCGCGCCACAATCGCAACTCCCGCATCCGCCGCGAGCTCAAGGCTTCATCGCCACGCCCAGCAGCTACGTCTCTGCCCCCTCCTCATTCCCAAAACCTCCCCTCACCCCTCAGACACCCAACCGCACTAGCAACACGCCAACACTCCATACGCAACACAATGCCACATGCGTTGGCGGATAAGACCTCTATTATACTATCCCTCTCCCTCACACTCCTCAACACGGTAGAGTAGGTTGGATGGTATGAGAATATATTGAACACATGCTCCCCTAAAAATCCAGAAATACTTTCCATGGAATAAAAACGTATTCATCCAACAACAAAAAATTGTCATTCTCAAACAGATATTTTTCACCAACTTTGATAGCTAAGAACAATGCTCGGATGGGATCTTAAAGCTGCTTAAAGCAACCGTGATGATTACTCTTCTGTTGTCAACATCAATATATAGAATACCTGAAAATGGTTATTGTTTGGTGCAATTTTTCTCAGAATTTTGTACAGAATCCAAAATTAAACAGTTCTTTGTCTCTTATTTGCACAGTAAAAAAATTGCAACAAGAATTATCCAGTAGGAGAATCATTCCGACCTTCGAGTGTAGAGATGTTTGTGTGAGCGAAAGATGATATCTTTGGGTCAAGACATCTTCGAATGAAGAAGTGGTGACTAATTGAAGGAGGTAGCAGCCGCCTTCGTATATTTTACAGACTATAAAATACAATGCCTAAAAGAATACTACACTTATCTAAATGTGGAAACAAATTCGTCCGAAAAGGAACAACAACATTCTTAATGGGTGGGGGGGGGATGACAAATGGGGAAAGCTGGCGTTACGTAATTATTGGTGGTGGCATCAGCGATATCGTTACAAGTGCGTTATGTATGGGGGAGAGTGCTTAAATATTGTTTTTTTTTTCGGAGAAATGTGAAAACAAAATTCTAATGGTCTAGATGCTGGCGATCTCTAGTCTCAATTTTAATAATAATAATAATAATAATAATAAGTGGGAAAAGCTCACATCCTGCGCAAGGTACTTAAAAACACGAAATTGAAAAGAGATCCTGAGGATGCTGGTTGTGACGCTGTCCGACGCTGACATCGACAGTCGTGACGAAATAAAACAATAATAATTATAATAATTTTAATAACACTAATAATAATGGAAATAAAATTTTGCTTTACTCAATTAATTTTTTGCTATTCTGTTCTTTCACTAAGTTGTTGAATGTACGGATTTCAATGAAGCACACTATAAAACGTCCGCGTCACGTGACACCCTGTCCCCGCCGTAGCGAAATATATTATCAACCACGTCTCCCTATATCTACCATTGGGATGTAATGATAAAGAATTTAAGTTTTACTGAGGGAGAATTTTTCCTGCTTTCAATCACTCGAAACGATTTTTCGTTCGTATTTGCTTATTGGAAACATGTAAATGCGACGACTCTGTAGAGAAAGTATGAATTAATTTAACAGCAAACACGGGACAGGTATTGAGACCACATACAAGGATCGCACCATGGGGAAATTCCACGGACAGCTTTTATTATTCTGAGCCTCCATTTATGACGACGACCAACACTCGCTTCCAGCAATTATTCGTTTGAATTGTCTGCGGTTGGAGAGTGGATTTGGGATTTAAATATCGTCCGGAGACCTCAACAATATTTCAATAGTATCCTGCAAAATGTTCAATGTTCAGGATATTTTACGAATTACTTATCTCAGAAAATAAGACTGTTAAGCGTGTGTATGTTGATTAAACGATCTTGAAATAATCATAGGTCATCAAATATCTTGTTCACCCCTCTAAACTCTTCCTCCCAAGGGGATGTCTATAAATCATGAAACGCACCCTGTGAGAGAGAGGGTTCCTTTGTATCGTTACACGGCATAANAAAAAAAAAAAAAAGAAAGAAGAAAGAAAGAAAGCCGACCATCACAAACTTCAATAAAAAACTTTTTTTTTAGTTAATTACGTCGAAAAATGAGGTTTATGCCCATTGATTCCATATTTTTGTCATTTTTTTACGATTGAGTGAATCGAAGTCTGTTTTGACATAAATCAAACCTGTATGAATAGCAAACACAAAATACTTAAAAAGAACTCTCATGAAGATAATTGTAGTGTTTTATACGGAAAGTTTAGACTCTATTCTATTGTTTTCAACCATATTATTGTATTATTTTTGTCAAACGAAGACCATTTTTTAGTTCAAAAACGGAAAATGCTATTTTTTTTCAAAATTAATTTTCCAAAATACAATATCACGGATTTTCGCGGTTGTTATTTGAAAAATACCCAAATGCATTGAATTTAATTAATGGACGTAATTAACAAAAAAGTTTTTGTTGAAGGTCGCGATGGTCGACTTTTTTTTTTGCCGATTATACAAAGAACGACCCAGTTAACACCCCCATGACCCGCTATTACGTCATGTAACGATACAAAGGAACCCCCTCTCTCCCAGGGTGCGTTTCATGATTTATAGACATCCCCTTGGGAGGAAGAGTTTAGAGGGGTGAACACGATATGTGACGACACGGGATATGGGGGTGTTAGCTGTGGTGTTACGTAAAACTAAATTTTATAGCACGCTTAAGATCGTCTCCGTGAGAACTGCTCAGTGAGTGTGCAGAGCAATGCGGAAGTCAGGGTATAAACATTTCTGCCCCAACGTTTTCCGAAAAGCAAAAGGAAGACAACTCTTCCTTATGGGAAAGGAGGGGAAGCAGAGTAGAGACGTAGCGTCATGTAATTATAGGAGGGTTATAGAGGGAAGGGCGGTTTTAAATATGGCAATTTTAGCATTACGCATGCTTTCAAACGTTAGCTTCGGACACGGATATGTGCAGAGTGGTCTGTTTAAATAAAGGCATTGAATCGAAAAACAAATTCATTTGAAAAGATTATATTTTGGAAGGAGTCACTCACTCGTGCTGAAACAAGACAACCATCCAGCATTTTCAGCGGAGGGGATACTTTAAAATCTTAAATAACAAACCCCATTCCCATTGAAGATTCGGATGTTACGGAATAAAATATGTATCTGTTGTAAAAAAAAAACATTTTTAAAACATAATGAATGGTCCTGTGATAGCTGTAAATACGTTTTCTCGCGATTCACGAAAATGCATATAATGTCGAAAAAAAGAAAAATACATGTTCAATATTTAATAAAAAAGGCATCTAATGATATCAAACTTGAGTCACTTGCCCAAACCCTGGGATTTAAAATTCAAAGTAGGATTCCCTATTCTACCTGAAGATTCGGATTATCTAGTAAAATTAACACTAATTTAAACTACGACAAAAAAATGATAAAGGTTTGAATTGAAACAGTTTTTTATAATCTAGAAAAAACGCGCTGCAATTGGTGACAAAACAAATTTTCGGATATTGCAAGCAGTACACTTGCAAACAAACAATACAGTAATGCGTGTTAAATTTTATCAATAAAATATTTTTAGCAGAATTAATTAGCAAACTTTATTAGACCCTGATCGTAATGACCGATGTATCAGGTGAGGTAACATTGCCAGAGCACCAGAAATGAAATCGTCAGATTTTTGTGGGGTTTCCTAGAAGATTAGATTGATCAATAAGTCCGAACACCTAGTGAACAAATGATATTCAAAGTTTTTTCCAAATTCTTGTCCAAAGTTTCATGGATGAATTAAAATAGAATCAAAACAACCTAAAAATTAAATTAACTTGAAAAGGGACAGTTAAACCACACTGTGTGTCTCTGAAAAAAATATTGATTCATCACGATACTTGAGCTGTGTAAATTTTACGATGAAATAAGACTCATTGTATAACTCCATACGATTTTTTACGATGAAATAAGTTCATTGTATAACTAATTTTTTGAATATATTTATTTGATAAGTGTTGAACTGTTATGTCTTTTTTCAAATTAATTGATGTTTATTACAGAAAATCCCATTCCAATTATTTCATTGTTTCGTCTTGAAGTGCGACAAAACAAGTGAATAATAAAACAGACGAAATGACACAATTAAAATCTTGTATAGTCAATGTGTCACAAATTAAAAACAATCAATTTCATTAATTAATTTCCCATTATCACATTCACATTCATTAAATTTCAAATATCTAGAGATAGTATTCAGCCAGACAAGGACGGAGAAGCTTACGCCTATGAAGAACCTTTCATATTTTAGTGGGAGATTTGAAGTGTGAATGATTGTAATCATTTCCAAATAACACGATTTTAATTGTTTATCTGCACCTCACTGTTCTAGTCTAGCCCTGAAGATGAGATAACATTTAATCTCGAAACGTTGGCTAAATCCATACTAATATATAAATGCGTAACGCGAAAGCGTGTCTGTCTGTTTGTTACTTAATCACGATTAAACCACTGAACCGATCGTGATGAAATTTGGCAAGAATATAGTTAAGATGCCCAAGATGAACATAGGCTAATTTTTATTTTTAAAATGTATAGAAAGAAAGGGAAAAAATGATTTTGACCATAAATGTCATTGAAATCGGGAAAAAAGGGAGGTATATTTGCTTACGCCGTCTAAATGTTTAGAGACAGGTGATAACTATGAATGGCAACATTGTTCGCCTCAAAGAGTTCTACAAACAAGTCCGCGACAGCATATGTGTATCTACAAAGATTTATCAACATATGTGTATCTACAAAGATTGCATATGTGTATCTACAAAGATTGATAAAACGTCATTAAAAATAGTAAATTACGTTAAGTGTTAAAATACGTAAATTTAAGAGCATAATTTAGGAAGGAAAAAATCAATCATGGTATAGATTTTAAAAGCGTTTTATTGAAGTGATGCAGCCTTAATGGCACCGTTATGTCTAGCTTCGGAAGCGAAAATTCGACCTGCGAATGGGTTTGTTGGTCTAAAAAGTAAAAACAAATTTCGGACAACGTCGGGTAATTAGATAGTAAAATATAATAAGAAAATATCTTACTTATTTTAATTTTAATGAAGGTGAATGTGATAATGGGAAATTGATGAACGGAATTGATTGTCATTAATTTGTAACACATACACTCAACAAAGCTTTAATTTAGAATATTTTAAATAATAAATCAGAGAATACCTCAACAGAAGAAATGTGATTAATGTACTCCCAAGAACGTGAGTAAAATTTTCAGTCTCGTAGTACCCCCTGACGTGAGACTGGGTTACCTTTATTGATACGAGCTATTTCTTCCGATTGAAACGAGATCAATACTCCTGAAAACACAGCACCACGTAGCATGTTTTATTCTTCACACTGATACTTTCGTCGCTTCAGAAGGAGCTCAAAAACTGCCAACACACCTCTCGCGACAAGAGCTCTTGCATTTTTAACGCTGTGGCTACTAGAGACATTTCCCTCCTTTCGTCCTCCTGAATTATTCACTTCCTTTCCTCGAATTTTCCTCCCATTCGTCTCCTCTTTCACAGCCTCGCGGTCGTATTCGTAAGTCCGGGACTAATCACTCAATCCATCAGTTGGCTCTNCCCCCCCCCCCCCCAATTTAGAGAAGTGCTCTGATGTAGGAGAGAGGATAAAAAGGCGGACGGTCGCAGCTGAGACTGTGAAGAGTATTATTTCTCACTTTATTTAATTTCGAAACTGATGAACGAGGTTTTCAGTCTCTAAAATTGTTGGGTGAGCACAAATTGCTGAGCTTATACGTAATCCCGCGCGTGTAAATCTAAAGGAACAGCATCCTTACGCGGGTAATGCGGTGTGACCAATGGTTCATCCGAGCTTGCGCGTCTTCTCCTCTCTTCCTCGCATAGAGTTAGGGGTGTCCAACGACACATCTTACTCGAAACACACGAAAGGAGTTCCAAACAGGAAAACGTACTCAAACTGAGTTTTAAATCGACATAAATTATTATTAATTATTATTGTTTTTTTTACTGGAATGTAATGTATTGACTCATGGTTTCAATCGTTAGGAGTAAAAAAATCAAAATAGTTTTTTTTTTTTTGGTGGGGCTTTAGGGCTCATCGAGGTCATAGTTTTTTTGGTAAGTTTAAAAAGTAAGTGCAGATAGAGAAAATGTAAAGTACTCGCAGTTTTAAGGAATCGAAATTGAATTTGAAAACTAGAATTGAGGTAAAAATATGGAATAGACATTGGAATCAAAAACTTTTGGAATCAGCACATCACAAATAAATAATATAAAAAATGTCTCGATTTCATTGCAATATTGTAGCACTTAAAAATTTTGTGACCAATAGGTGAACGTAGGATTTTAAATTAATGCACGTTGTGAACATTGCTTCAGTATTCCCCTTCCTGGCCCGGGTTTTTCTTCGCGTAGAGGCGGATTTTATATAAAATCTAGGTTCTTGCATTGGGTTATCTCACTCTAGGCTCTTGCATTGGGGCGGCGGTCTATTGAAGTAATTAATGTCGAATTTAGAATTTCTTTAATAGTTACGATTTATAAACATATTGATGAAATGTTAAATGCGATTTATAAAGAATTGAATTGGGATGTATGTACAATACAGTGATGAAATGTTAAAACCGCCTCTGACTTGAGGTCCTGTATTGGAATTGATGGGATGGTCCCTTGCTTGCTTCCAGAGAGTAAATTAGTTTATTGTCCTCCACATGGTCACACACAGTTCGTCACTGAGTTTATGACAGTAAAATAATAATAATAATTATTATTATGATTAAATATCAGAATTACAAATCTGGTTGGAACCGAGATTTGGACATCCCTACCTTACTCAGAGAGCTCACGATTTCCGTGATCCGACATGGACTGCATTTCCTCTTGCATGCTCACTAGAGGCAGGCGTCGTAGCAGACTCTTCAGAAAGGAGGTCATCCCGACGGATGCCCCACTCTCAAATCTTCTATTCTGATTTCCTCTTCAAATCTCTCATCCCGCTTCATGTTTTCTTCTATTTTCATTAAGCACCACCAGGGATAATGGGATCATTCCATACTTCCTTGCAATGTGTTTAGTTCAAGAAGCAGAGCCCAGATCTCGAGAATATACTGTAATGTTTTTATTACATTCTTGATTTTAAATCTACAAATATTCTTCAACCAACAGTATTTAAATGGGAATAATACTAAATTAAAAAATAAAACACGCATTACAGTTAAAAAGAACTTCGTGTCAAAAAATCAACGTTTATTAGATGTTGGCGATATATCATATTGCATTTTGTTGTTAATTCGTTTTTCATTTTATTTTATTTAGTCGACTCGCTGGGGATTCGATTTCGTAATTGACTCGCGTCGCTTGCCTCGAGGCTCGGAGCTTCGTCCCAGCAGCCTCGCTGGAGGTTTTCACCCCCAGAAGCTCTCTGAGTTTTTAACATAGCTCCATATAGTATTAAAAAATGTGTAAATGAAATATGGGTTATAAAGGAAGGAATACTTCAATAAATTAATAGGTAATTGAGATGTAAGATGTTAAACAAAAAGCGGACACCACAGGTGAATAATGTTAATCGTAAATGTAATGATTAACGTAGTGGATTCGCATGATTGAGACAACAAAATGACTGATTACATATATTTTTCTGCATTTTTGTGGGATAAAAAATGAAAACAAAATCAATTACAACAAGAAAACCCCCCACCTATCTTACTACTATTTATTCTTCATAAATGCAAGGAATATAATCCTATAATGTTGGGATTGGGGACAGGGAAATTGCACGCCACGAGCTACTTCGGTTGCCTGAGGATAAAATAAATTTGCTCAAAAACCAACACACGCTACGCTCACAAATCTCAAAGGAGATACTCAAACGACGAATTCAAACATACTACAAACAAAATTCAAATAACGGATACAAATAATGAAGGGCGCTCTGGTTTTCAGTCATGTGAGCAAGACAGAAGAAAATAAAACGCAAGCCAAAGACAAATACAGCAAACGGATTAAATAAAAATAAGTGTGGTATGAATTTCATTTGTCACGTCTTAACACATCATCACGAAACTAGAATAAAATAATAGTTTACATAAAAAGAAAAACTACAAACGTGGGTTATCCTATGATTTCTCAAGAGTCAACTTCAGGGTGATTTTCTGTTTTTAATTTCGTATAGAATGAGGGTTCAAATGTGCTTGTGTACAGTTCTCAGTGAAGTGTTATACTGACACAATCTTTATTATAGTTTTTCTATTTTAAACACTCTAAAATGGTGCATTAAAGTGACTAGCTTGTATATTCCTGAAAATAAATTATAAAAAAACTAGATGAACTTACCCGGAGGAACTGGGGAGTTTTACTTAGTTTCTTTCCAACCGTTTCACTCAATTTTCCATAACATGATAAAAAATGGTATATTTCACAAATAAAAATTGATATACAAGCAGCTCGCCCTAACTACGTGTCTTTATTTGGAAACCTACCAGCAAAGAGTTAGGTTGAAAAAGTTTCATGCATAAACTACTCAGCGGATTGAAACAAAACTTTTACGGTCGTATTCCGTGAAGTTGGGCGTCGTCACTGACCTCGGACACATTTTGATTCCGGATCATAATTTGGAGAAAGGATTTCAAAGTCATAAAAAATCATTTTCTTGTAATACGCGTAAAAATTTCGAAATCTAAGGGCGTTTTCTATTTTACTTCGCTGGGTGAACTCAAGAACACGACAACTCCGCGTGAGTTCCCCGCTCCACCGCGAGAGTGTAGAAAATAAATGAGATCTTGTGTGCACGATTCTGGCATGGTGGTTATAATTCAGAGCAAAATACATACATGTGACTATGCTCAGTGTAGTCTTAGGTCTGAGTTTTTAATGTTTTAATTCCAAGTCTTTAACGAAGTCATTATGTGAAATAGTCATGTCTCGCCTCTCTTAGTGGAGATCTCTTTCATTACTGGGGGCGCCCATCTCTAATACATCACATTCTTCCGCGTGTCCCGCGTACATATCTTCGAAGTCGTGAAGTCGTCTTTTGTACGTGTTAGTTTTGTATTTTCTGTCATATCGTACTGTTCTTTTCCACATTTGTTGGAGAATGTAGTCTCATCCCTTATCGTATAGGGCACAGTCACATAATACATGAGTCACAGTTTCATCCCCTTGTCCACACATGCACGTCTGGTCTGTCATTTTCCCTATCCTTGTTAAGTAATATTCAAAGTTTCATGTCGTGTCAATATTTCTTTCTTTCGAGCTGAAACGGTTTCATATTTTTCTATCAAAATGTCACTCTTCAATATATTTGTACGTCTGTTGTCCCACTTTCACCTTATCCCATTGTATCTTCCACGCCCTGACCAGTACGTGTGCTTGTGTTTGTGCCTTGTAGTATTTGTGAAAAGTTATATTTGCAACAAATTCATCGCATCCATCATGGATGCATTAATCTAACCTCAACAACGGCCAGTGCCTCTACTGACAAAATATTCGGAGCAAGTTAGGTTGCTCCCTGTGCAGCGATAGGCAAATCGAACAATCATATCCACGCACTGGTGCAACTTCTCCTTCAAACGGAACACTATTTTGGAAATCAGGTTGCACTCAGAGCTGGAAAGTGGAGACGTCATAATATATCTTTCTTTGTAACAAACGCGGTATTCAACTCCACCGTATCGTCCAATAACACAGCACAGAATCTTCTGTAGATGGTGCATCATTACAGATGCGTGTTTCACTGAAACAGCAATATCGCTAGACCACTGAAAAAGCCACTTTGGAGGGTTGAAACCAATAATCTCGACCTTTCTCATCCATGGAATTTCTCACGAACAAAGTCTCTTCAGTCAGAATGGGGAAGTGGCTTCGGTCGTGCATTTTGAAGCTCAGTGGCATTCCCGATGAGTAACAGGCTTTCCCTTTGAAGTCGACACACGCGTTTCCAGCTGTAGGAATCTCGTACTGGCCGCGCCACATGTTTTTGATCGGTCCGTCAATATTGACTCAACATCTGAAGGGCTCTTGAACCTCAAACGAGCATCAAACAGAAGCATCATGGGTCGTTCGTTCTTTGATTGCCTCAAGAACAACGTCTCTTCCGGACGGAGTAAACTCTGCGCACACACACGTTTCTTGCTTTGAGATAACCAGAACTATTGCAATAGACACAAAATGGATAGCAAATAATTTTCAAGCACGTTAGTAAATTGGTTCATTTATTCTTCTATATGTAGATCAAGTAAGTCGTGGTTGTAACAGTACAGATTAGTAGTCCTCATTTGAATTTCGCCCCTTACCCGGAATTCCAGTTCTGCTGAAAGAAGGTAAAAAGTACCTGAAAGAAAAACCTGTTAGTAGAGGTATTAATCCGGCATAAGATTTAGAAGGATGATCTATTGAAAGCGTTCATGCTTCAGTAATTGGATATTTTATTGTCACATATATTTGTCTCAAAAATGTATGGACAAATATTCAGACAAATCATTCTAAGAGATACGATATTAAAAATAGAGGAATAACGTAATGATAGACAAATGAAAGATGAGTGTAAAATGAGAAGATGGAGTGGGGGACATTTCACGAAATGGACGATGTATTGTTGAGGTAGGAGAGGATATATTATTATTCATGTAAAAGTTGATAGAGAAAATTTCATATGGCTGTCCAGGGAAGTAAAAATCATAATGCCAACGACAATGACATAAACCTCAAACTGTGAAACCTCCATTATTGAGGTATAAATTCATTGTGAAACTGCCAGCTCGAACACGATCCAAATGCATTTCTGAATACCAGAATTGCGACGTGCAATATTCTCTTGCAAAGACTTAGTAATTTAATCAACGTATGAACAATTATAAAATCTAAATGATGAGTGAGTCGTAAAAGAGAGTTGGCGACAAATTCTTGTTTAAACTGTTGGAAACATAATGCAAGTTAAACAGTGAATAGCGATGCTACGTGGTTGGTGCATCGCAATTATTTCCCACTGGTATGTTGGCAACAATAGTTCATGGGTACATTTTGTGTTTATAAGGTGACCTGAGACTTTGCATCTTTATCATGAATCGTAGTATAGGATGAAATTTGTTGATCTGTTTTACACTTGAATGGGGATGGAATTGCGCTGAAGGTACAAACTTTTTGTGAGAAAGCAAGTGCGCAGTAGCACACAAGCGCGTAAAGCTGAAATTCCCGGGTTCGATCCCCGGTTCCATTTTTATTCTACGTAACACGATTAATCGTTATTTGTGAACCTCAAATAAACTGTGTTAAATTGTGTGATTTGAATTTATTGGAGTCTCTATCAAGGAGGTAAGTAGTATCTTCATAATTAGAATTATTTAGTTATTAGAACTTTGTGTAGTAAGACATCGTAATAATGTAACACCCGTATTTAATTAAATAATAGAGTGAAGGAAACAATTTGACAGGTATATTCCCACCCATCATTTGAGTAAAATAACAAATTATAAACTCATCTAGTTAATGAGGTCTTGAATGAGAAGAATATAAAAAGAAATCTCTCCTATCAACAGATTCTTAATAATTGACGAATATTGAGAAAAAATTCCACTCTCCACAGTTCATTGCATTCATTATAACTATTGTATAGCTACTACTTTCTGATATTGAGAGTAAAAGACAAAGTGAAGGTAAATGCCTGAATATTTTATCCCCGCAGCAAAATGTATCCCGTTATATCGTCCTTAATTCTCAATTCTTAATTGTAAATCAATAAGCTCTTTTTATGCGGTATTATTAATGTTCTTGCTTTCGTGCAATTTAGAGGGAAATGACTTGGGTCGAATTCAACCTCGGTTAATCCCAACCCCTAACATCTACATTGGGTTGTTCAAGAGTTGGATGATGTCGGATATCGACGCTGCCAAAGGTCATTGTCCATGTAATGTTGACCCCAGTTGTACATACATCTCGTGCGTTTCGCAAGTGATATATGCGTCTCTAAATAACAGTGACTTGTCGATGCAGAATTCTTCTCAAGTTATATATTACTGCCGGAATCAATTCAATACTATGGAGCAAGCAAAATGTGTATGAACAAATACATACATGTATCTAAATATATCTAAGCTAAATATCGCTTAGATATATTTAGACACGTGTATGCAGATAGATACTGACTAATCAAAAATCTAAAAAGCCTACAAACTTGAAAATTGACGGGGAGGTTACGTTTAGGGTGTACACATCCGCTAAGAAAGGATTTTTCAAAAATCCACCCCTAACAGGGGGGAATGGGGGTTGGATTGGTTTATTTATTTACCCCACCATAACTCTGGAGTTTCTGGAACAATTTTAACCAAAATTGATACGTAGATTACTGACTATCTGACAACAAGCACTACTGGGGTAAGATATCACTGGCATCCTCAGAGAGGGGATGGGAAGAGGGTGACTTGTAAAAAATATTTTTTTAAACGATATTAGATTCTAAAATATAATTTATGGTGCCATTGAGACGGATAAGGACGTTCCTGATGCATTGTAACTTCACAATCAGTCCATATGGGATACAATATACCCCTAGCATCCCAGTGGTAGGGGTGGGAACGGGAGACGTAAAAATAACAAGAACATCATTTTCTAAGACGCAGAAGAGCAGACTTACACTCTCTATGCTGGTTGTCCACGATCAGCCCACATGAAGGGATATACTTCCCATTGGAAGGGGGTGTTGAAGACATTTTACAAAACTCACGTGAGCAAAACCGTGGGTACTCAGCTAGTATTTGATAAAATTCACGAAATATGATATATAAAATGATCTCATTTTTTGTAGGATCATTGTAGTACTTTTGACAATATTAAAAATTCTTATATTACAGATCTGTAAGACGTTTATTGAAATTCCATTATATAGATTATGTATTCACTCTTAATAGATAGGGAAAACTGTTTGGAACGTCATTCCCGCAGCTGACCAATATGCCAGGTTCACACCCGCAAGAAAATATCCATCACCATAATAATAATATTAATAAAAATAATTGTATTCGTAACATTTTAGTCCATACTTTATCATTTATTGAAACGCAAATAATTATTGTAATACACAACTTCTTGTAAATTATCGGTAATGTGATCGCAATTTTTTTCGGAGAAAGCAGCACCTCATTGTCTCCCACGTGATCGTACTCAACTTTACTATGACAGGTGAAAAGTGTAATTTTATTTAGAGATATTACAATAAAAATACGGCGATCGTGATAATGTTCAAATTATTTAAACCGTAAAATGTTATTAGGAAAACTATCTTAAAGTTATTATTCGGATCCTTCCATTCTCCTGATTCTTTTCACGTCCAGAACGCCTTTCATATGCGCTGCCTTTCTTTACCCACCCTCTCATCATCTATCGGATTTTGACCTCCTTTAGTTTAGCACTCTTTCCTGATTTCCATTCAAGTCGAGCGCGTCGTCGTCCTTGGAGGAGACGCTCGTCTCCTCTCCTAACTCCGTCCTCCTCCCGCGCCCTGCCACGTCCTCACCCTTATTTCTCCTACGTCTTCCTCCCACGTCCTCACTCTTTCTTACCCGTTTTCCTCCCACATCCTAATTCATTTTTACCCGTCCTCACCTGTCCTCCTCCACCGTCCTCTTCCCGCGACCTCCTTCTACGTCGTCCTGCCTTGTCTTACCCATTTTCCCTCCCGCATCTTTATTCATTTTTAACCGTCCTCCTCCGACGTCCTCCTTCCCCGTCCTCTCCTCCATCGACGCAACTCTTCGCTCACGTTCCACCGAGGGACGCATCGCGCAGACTTCGCAATGAGGAAACCAACAGCGATACGGAAACAAGAGCGGCCGCATTAGTACAATTAAAGCTTCACTCCGCTGCGTCAATGGCCCGATTTATCTCGATAGAGTCAAGATGGCGGTGGCGGAGATGGGACTTCTGTGAGAGCGAATGATGGATGATTAGGGACGGGAGACGAGACATCTGTGGAGACGAGACATCTATTTGCTTTTCGGATGGGGCGAAATATGTATTTACATGAAGTAAGAAACGTGCCTGGGGTTTTGAAGAAAATCATGTTGTTGACATGATCGTTCTCTGTCTTTTCGTTTCTCATACAGCGGCGGATTCATAAGTTTTCTTGGCAAGGGGGATGGGGAGTGGGACGGTTGCAATCTTTGGGATGGGTGCAAAATGATGCATATTTAAGGTAAAGTATTAAGGTAGAGATTCGGTAAGAATATAATTTTAATACTCGATGCAAAAACGTACCTATATAAAAAACATAATTTATATTTTAGAGAAATAAAATAGAATTTTAAAATTCCACTCGTGAGGGCGGTGCTTTATCTGTTATACATCTGTTAATTACATATTCATTCTGACTTTGTTTTATTCCATCTTCATTATATATCCATCTGTTTATAATCCATCCCGCCCCAGAGTTTTCTCCGGTATTCCTCCAGCTAGAGGCGGATTTTATATAGAGGCTCGTGTCTAGGGACTAGATCTTGAAGAGCGGAAGCTATACTCCCGCTCGGGAGTATAACATGGGGATTTTTAATGATGTTTCGACACCCAGTCTCATTCAGCCTTTAATACAGTGAGACCAACGTGAATCTCTGGCGTAAAATTGCCTCCTGGAGCTGAGATTAAGCAACTCTTAACTTTGCCAACGCCATAAGTCTTTTTGTGAAACAGTTTGAGCGAAAATATTTGAATATTTCAAAAAAGTTGAATTTTACTGTCATATTTCAAATGTTCCATTTTAGTATCAAAGCTCAATATTTAATAAAATATATACTAAAAGAAAATAGTGAGACCGAATGTACCTTTATTACGAATATTTTAAATTACCAAATTATCACTTTTTGAACCCTCCTCCCCTCAATCACAATTCAATGTCACAATTTTGCTTCATGACCTGGATAATCAAAACTGAAAAACTGAGAGGACGTTCGACATTTCAAGATATGTAATAAATAGCTATATTTATAGGACCAACTTACCTATATGGTGCAACGCCGTAGAAAAATATTCAGATGAGATATCGAAAAACGGCTTTTTTCCCATGATTGTGGAAGGGACTTTGTTTTCTGAAATTACAAATTGAATCATTTTATGTGAAAAAATTCCCTTTCTCGATGGAAAATTTAATATTATCGTCCTATCCAAGTCGTATTCTTCGTATAACTTTTACATGTAAATTTACAAACATATTTGCGTTAAATTACTAACATATTGACATAATATATGTATTATAACTCGCAGCTAACTTTTTATCTTTTCTAGGAACTTTTGCTGAAATTTTTGAATCCGCCTCTGCCTTAGGACCCTTGATCGGAATTGATGGGATGGTCCCTTGCTTGCTTCCGGAGTGTAAATTAGTTTATTGTCCTCCACGCGGTCATACGCAGTCTGTACTGTTTTTTGACAATAAGTTTATTATTATATCCTTCCGCGAATGCTGCTACCTCCCCCATCGCCTCCATCTTCACATTTACAACAGATTTTCTTAAAACGGAATCGCCGGGTCTAACAAACCTAACATCGCCGACTGTGACCGAACAATTGTTTATAATTATATTATAATTATCATACCCTAACATACTAACATAAACGGTGACGGAGAGAAGAAAATAGTACGGAATAATATTTCTTTATATCTATCGTAAATATGAAAAGCGAAGAATACGGCTTATATTTTTGGAACCGCAATAATATTTGTAGTACTATGACATAAATTTTTTTTTCGAACCCTTGTGGGACCATATTCTTAAGTTTTGTCTATTTTTAGGGAAGGAGTGTAATAAATGATTTTATTTCTCAATCTTTGAAACAAATTCAATATCTTCGTGGTTGAATTTCACAAAAATGGAATATATTACGAGGAATAAGCGACTTCTTCAATGCTACGGAGAAAATAATGCCCAGAGATGTAGCGGAGACAAGCGTATTTAAATTGAGTGAAGCTGTGAGCTTGAGAGGAACACAAGGTCCCTTGGGGGCGAGGGACAGAGAAAGAGAGAGGAATGGGGGATAAACGAAGGGGTTGTAGTGAGGGTGGGGGTGGGAGCAGTTCGAACGCTTTCTGGGATCTGCCGGGGTCAGCGACAGTACAAAAGAGTTTTGCGTTGGGGAACTTTCATCGACTTTCGAACTTCGGCTTTCCTCGACGCCGCTCGGCTTCGATCGGGGGACATCCCAGAGAGACGCGGCAGACTGCCATTTATTTTACAAGCGAAATGTGTCATTCGAAAACAGTCGCTTGGAAAACACGATAAAGGTCTCCCTATTATCTGGCTTGTTAAATCTTTAAAATAGCAGACTTCTGTCTTTGCGGTCGTGTGTTCCTCCGATATACCCATTCACTAAAGTTTAAGAGCTTAGTTTTTACGAAAGAGGGGCGATATCTATACCCGAATATGTTTTTCTTCCCATTCTCCAAGCTCACGACCATTTTTTAATGCGGAGTCAAACATTAAATTATGAAATCGCACGGAACGAAAAATTCTCATTTTGTTCAACGTCTCAAGAATTATTCATGACAGTTTTCCTCGAAGATTCCATTTTTTTATAACGAGGTTACTTTCCAAGGAGTTTCAACTTATCAGGATCTGGCAGTGACACGATAATTTGACACGAGCCACATAATGCGAAGAAATCAATCACTTTCTGGCAGGATATAGAAAGGAATTTTTCTTCGTCGTTTCTTTCTAACCCCTTTCCCCGTTGCTTCTTGTTCTGGTTTTGTTATCGAGAGATTTCACCGTCAAGGGTTGCGCTTTGTCCGGGCGAGGGTCCCGAAACAATTCGATGTGACAAGCGGAAGCTCCCACGACGCCAGCGCCCCCCTAGCGGCCGTGTCACGTATCTGTGACGGCAGTCGTTTGCCTGCGGCGCGGCGGTGGCTCCGGGGTTTCCCCGAAAGAGAAGGTGACAGCAGTAGAAGGCGCGAGAGCCGGTGAAAGAAGAGAGGCCGAGAGACTGAATGCCATTGGTCTGTCGGAGGTCAGGCGCTCCTGGATCGCCACCTCAAATTAGATTCCATTGTTGGCACATGATATAAAAGATTCTATTACACAATCTACAACGATACATCTCAAGAAAAAATTCTTTTTAGCAAATATTATGAAAATGTTGTAATACTATGATGTGAATATTAATAAACATTTTTATAATATATTAATATTAAATCAATAAATGAATATAATAATAATGTTAAATCATATAAATGAATAATAATCGTAAAAACCAACGCCTGCCTGAAGGTTCCTTGATAGGAAATTACACTCTTCCTTGCATCCGTAGTGTAAATTAGTTTATTGTCGTCCACGTGATCACACACATTTTGTAACTAATATTTGGACAATAAATTTATTATTATTATTATACTAGATGAGTTCCTACGACTGCAATCGCGTCAGGTTTTGCATTTTGTGCGTAAGTAATAGTCTTTAAATAATCAAAAGTCAAAGTCAGACTCTCCCACAACATGCCTCGAAGGTGTGCAGGGGGTTCGCGGAGGGTGAAGCTCCGCAATTTCTTGGCCTCGGCACAAGGAAGAGAAGATGAAAGTAGCGTCTCGCTCCAGTCGTTTTGACCCCAGAATAAACCTGGTACTCATTTTACAGCAGTCTGAGATGTAGAGCGGTGATAAAAACTCCCCACTTCACTGGGGAACACCTGCCATCCAACCATCAACTGACTCCCAACCCCCCCATCGATATCTATTGAAAATGTTTGTC
The DNA here is from genome assembly GCA_002313205.1 of Laupala kohalensis. NCBI lineage: Eukaryota > Metazoa > Arthropoda > Insecta > Orthoptera > Trigonidiidae > Laupala > Laupala kohalensis. Next base: position 134,400 of record NNCF01127434.1, on the reverse strand, counting down.
ATATTAAATTGTCAAAACAATAGTGTTATTTAGAATGTGACTAGGTTCAAGTCATCACCAAGGCATGTTCTTTTATCTAATCACACTCTTTGTGCGAGGAAATTGGTAAGGATAAATTTTGGGTTTCTGCTGAACCTAAGGTTTCTAATCGACATTGGTCTTCAGTAGATGAGAGAAATCCTCGCTGAAAACCTCATCTAGTTCGACCGACCGCGGTCGATCGCACTACACTATGGAACAATACACTTTAGAGTTATGGACATACCTGGTGCAATCATTGCCATGGACATTGATGGTAATGCGAGTTAGGAATTGCACTCAGCGCTGAAGCGATCATCATATGTGACATCGAAGTGGCAAGGAAAAAGGTAACTCATCATTTGGATGGAATTTAAAACGGTGGCTGATGATGACGAGTACCATGGCACATAAATAGAATACAGACTGTCATTGTGAAAGTTGACGGGTCTCAGGAATAGTTGTAATGTAATAAAATTCTGTGACATATCACCTCGATACACATTAGCTACGGTATAGCAGTAGAAAAAGGCTAAAAAGTTTGTATCCACATACTGACCAATCAAAATAATATATTTTTGTTGTTACAATAAAACACAACGAGCTCTATTGTTTGTAAAATTTGGAAATTTGATATTTAAAACGTTTCTCGATGCTGCATCTGGAACGAACCCTCTTTTTCGTGCAAGTTTATTCCTTCTCCTCGAGTTGCTTGTTGAGGGGTTTATCGTTAAATTGCGTAACGCAAATTTATCATTTCTAACAACCTCCATTCTTTTCTTAAATACCTTTAATGATACTTCCTATCTGCCTCTAATAATTACGCAACGCTTCCCCTACCTCATTCTCCGTTAAGAAATGTTTGTTTTTCAAAATTGCAAGGGCAAGTTTTAATTCAACGGATAAACTCTTCGTTCCTCATTGTTCAGTGCTTTCACTGAGTGAATTACAGTGACAAACTTAAAGGTTATAACCACACATCAAACCATACCCTATAAAATTTTGCGTTACGAACAACAAATCTCCCCACTCTACCATAACGATAGTATAATGTAGTATAACGGTATTAAATACCCCTCCCCCGTCGTAACGCTCAAGAATGTTTCAATCTGCGTTTCATAGAATGAAAGCACTCGAAACCTTTGAAGCTGATTCCTCTACAAAGAATAACACCTGATCATGTACTGTACACTATTACATTGCAGTTGACCATTTGACTTCGGAAATTCATCAATACTAAAGTCGATCATTTTTATTGAATTTGCTCTTGAATCAATTTTTTTTTACATAAAGATGAGAAAACTCAAAATGAAGTATCTGAATAAAGGATCATCTTGATAGGATGAATCAAGTAAATTTTATATTTTCTTTCATTATTATAGAATAATTCTATTACATCCAATAGAATTAAACTATTTCAAAAATTTACGTGCATCTTACACTAAAGCTTAGATATTTTAGGCAGTTAATTCACCGTGTTATTATATTTCTAAGTAAATAAATGTTTTTGACTCTGTTTTCAATATATTGAAAAGTTTAGAAATTATTGATTCTCTCGCACTTTAATGAAATACATAATCTAATTAAATGAAATCTCACTTTATAATGTTGAAATCTAATTTAAGGAAGCTCAGTATATAATGTTGGCACACCTGAGCAATCAATTTTGTTTATTGAATGAGGAAACAAGGCTTCCATTCTCTCGTATTTTCGTGAACAACTTTGAAAGTTCGTAAACCAACCACATCCTCTTGTATTTCTTCTAGGCTCAACATCTTCGAGAACTTTCGAGTTGGGAAGCATCCTCCATTTTCTCGCGGTTCCCAAGAAAGCGGAGAGGAGTTATGAGGATTTATGAGGGATTTTTCTGTCATATCGCTAGATTCGATTCAAGTGGAGACGTTTGGATTTCTCGATCAAGATTAATATCCAGGCTCGAGAAATACAGGCGAATAAAAAAGTATCCAACTATCCGTAACTCATTATTGTGAAGTTCAAAGCTACCTCGTTTTAGTGTCTCATTTTTTATTTGTTTTATTAGATCGTCGAAAATACTTTTAGTTGAATTTAGAGGGAGAGTATTGATATGTGTGTGTTTATATTTATGCATGTTTGCTAATATGAGTGTGCGCCTGTATCCGTATGTAAGCGAAATTTTGTCCGAGTATATATGTGAGCATAAACACATATGACCTATAGATAATTACTGATTTCTTTAAATGTAATTTCTTTCCTGTAGTTTACTGTTGTCCTAATTTCCTTATATATTTTATAGAATGTATGTGCATCAATATTTTTTTATACTAATGCGTCAGATTTGTAATTTATGTATAATCTGTAATCATGTATACATTTCTAATGATTTTTCTTCTGCCGCCGAGCATTGCTCACTTGCAGATTAAAATATTTTTTTTATTCATTTCTTGCATTATTTCTTTTCAATTTATTATTTTTTCAACGAGGAAAACATAGTGATTTGAAACGATCGAAGTAAGATTATTTAACCAGTGTTATAATTATGTTATAGAAACCTTACTCTGGTTTTCGATTTCAAATCTGATGATACAAAACCTTGAAATCACTTTTTTGTTAAATCTATCTGACATTTTATGGACTTCTAACAAACGTTACATATTTTTTTTACCATTTTCGTTTAGTAATTGACTCGTTACAAGATTACTGATGAGACCAAGAGATATCCATTCTTTGGTATATTTTCTCAAGTCTGGAGCAATGTTTTTAAAAGAGGAGAATTCTAAAAACCATTTCGGCATTCCAAGGATGTTCTATCTATATTGGTTTTTTAATACTATGTCACTATAATTTATTAAAATGTATTCCAATACTAGTAAAATATCATGAACATTGATAAAATAGTTTCGGGAAGATAACTCAATACATATTCATCGCTTTACCTCAGCATTTATAAGGAAGTTGATATATTACATTCCTATATTCATCGAATTCATCATGTTACTGTATATTCTCCTTGAATACAAGTGCAGGATGGGAATCATGCTGATAATATAGGAGCCATTCTTTTACAGAGCTGTCGAATTAATAGTTGAAATACAGAGGCAAAGATTATAGAATAGCATGTACTTGTGGTTATAGAATAGCATGTACTTGTAGCATATATGGCACACTTTGATTACTTATACTCCTGCAGTGTGCAGTAGAGAGGCAAACAGTTTGGCAAGAAGTTGTGTATCCAGTTTATATAATTGAGATCAATGCACTCGTGTAATGTGTAATTGAATTAGAGGAAGATATTCCTAAATATTTTGAGAGAAATGTTTCTTCAATTAATGTGAATTCTGTGCAAATGTCTGTTGCTTAGGATTGTTGTGGAGAAAACCTCTACCTTTTCCACGGCAAACGATTTCCATATCTTCTCTTTTGGGCGCATAACAATAATCAATAAATTAAAATATGCGACCTATATTGAAGAATTAATAATTTTAAAAATATATTTGAATCACACAACGTATTAATATTATCGTTGAAACTCGAAGTTTAAAATCTGTGGAAAAACGCTGTCTGATTGAAATTGAAATGTGAATGATTAATCCACTAATGTAGGTTGCCTGTTTTTTTAAATATTAAATACAAAAAAAAATTGAGTTGCGTGAAAATAATGTTCTTTTTTTCGACTGGAATCTTTCTGTAAAGGAAGAAATTTTTATGCGACGAATCACGTGACCCAAAATTTTAATTTGCATTAGGAGAAAAAGGCCAGGAGGTTGTAACGTGTATATTCTGAATCAGGAACGTTTCACTATTCTTAGAGGGTGAGGTTGGTGGGTGGTGCGTAATATGATGATGGTGGACCCACAGTTTTATGGGTAGGGATCCATATTACCTCAATAAAAAGATGATCGTCCACTTTGTACACTTTTTATTTAATACTAAGTTGGGACTGAGTTCATGAAAATTACGCTATGACATTTAGAAGGATAGCGCAGATGCTTTCAAGACTATTCTGAAATATATACATCAATTTAAACTCAGTGAAGGTTATGATTTTAATAAATAACAAGGCAGTTATTACTACCTTCATTTTTTAAACTTTGTATACCAATTATCCAATGCTTTTGATAGAGCTCAAACTTCAAAACACCGAAAAATGGGAATTTAAGTGATACAGTACTTGAATTTTTTTTGAGAAAGGCATCCTGAGCCGGGATTCGTGTCCCAGTAAAGTCATGGGGATTTTTAATGATGTTTCGACACCCAGTCTGATTCAGTCTTTAATAAAGTGAGACCAACATGAATCTCGGGAGTAAAATTGCCTCCTGGAACTGAGATTAAGCAACTCTTAACTTTTCCAACGCCATAAGTCTTTTTGTGAAAGAGTTTTAGCTTAAATATTTAAATATTTCAAAAATGTTGAATTTTACTATCATATTTCAAATGTTCCATTTTAATATCAAAACTAAATATTTAATAAAATATATACTAAAAGAAAATAATAAGACCGAATATATACCTTTATTACGAATATTTTAAATTACCGAATTCTCACTTTTTTAACCCTCCTCCCCTCAATCGACGTTTAACACATTTTTTTAGCAAAGTAATGAAGATTAAAATTTTATTATTTCTTACCGTGTTTATTGTAGAAGTTAGATTATTTTTCAATTAGACGTGTTTGTCCACCTCTGATTAACATCAAGCTATAAATATGGAGTAGTGTATTTTGGACCAACTGCATTATATCATGGGCCTACAGCGTGTATTGCAGAGATAAGCTCTATGTTAATTAGAGAGAGATAAGAGAGTAGGGTTATCTTGCTTTGCCAGTACAGTTGGTGTATTGTTGTGACGATATTAATCTTGTTTATGTTTGCGGAGGACTATAATTTGGCCTAAATATACGTCATTTCCTCTATATTAGGTTTGAATTGAAGTAATTAAAAAATTGTTCTGTTCAAAGTAGCGAATGTAGTGTGAACAGTTTTCTGTTTATTTTCACAAGAAGAAAAATAGTGAATAGAGTTGCAATCAACTTTCAAACTCTACATCTCATCATTGAGGTACATATAAAGAAGTGAGCATAATTCGCAGGAAGACAAATGGTTCAAAAAACTTGGTCGTATATTATCGTAGGGGATTGCAGACACTAAAGAAAAATAGAAAATATGCTCATATTATTACAAGTAGTCATATTCAGATTTATTTCATTATTATATTGATTACTTGGCTTCTAATTAAAAGCACGATAGTTCCTTCAATAACATAATAGTGCCATACACATTCACAACAAAATTGGCAAGTGTCGGAAAAATTACAAAATGAAGGGTAATGACGGGCAGACTTGTATCAGCTGCTTTAAACTAAGTAGTTGCAGTGACTGTATTTATGACAGTTATTTTAAATTGTTCGGAAGTATAAAAGTAATAATAAAGTTTCTTTGAAAATAGTAGTGGTGTAATTGTTATGTCCGTAATTACCGTTAATTGATTCGAATGAAAATTGCACTGTCCATAATTACCCCCAAAACATACTTGCAAAAATATTTAAGAAATACTTAACAATAATACTACTTCCAAGTCCACTATCTCATTTTGTCCAATAAGTGTTAATAAAAACTTAGAACAGACCAAAATTATTAATATATTTTTAGTTTTATGTGTACTCAACTTTGGCATGGTTGTGTACATTAATTCTGTAGCCCCATCCTGGCCCGGGTTTCTCTCCGTTTTTCCTTCGGGTAGAGGCGGATTTCTTATACAGGTTCTCTAGGCTTTGTCTAGGGGCGTGTTTATTGTAACAATAAATCGTGAATTTAGTGTTGTTTTTTTTCAACTCTTATGATTTTTAAACACTATACTCAGAATAATCTATAGTTCGATAATAACTTTTACATGTAAATTTACAAACATATTTGCGTTAAATTACAAACATATTGACATTATATATGTATTATAACTCGCAGCTAACTTTTTATCTTATCTAGGAACTTTTGCT
>NNCF01127434.1:110466-128307 GCA_002313205.1 Laupala kohalensis | reverse complement strand
GCGAGGTGAAAGTTGCGACAGACTGGGACTCGAACCCGGGTATTCCTCATATGACCGCAGGGGTACTGCTACTGCACCATCCATCTTGATTCCAAAGCTCGTTCACAAAATTGGCATGTCCTGTTTCGATCAGATTATGTTGTAATTTAAAAACTGGATCAGACACGTTGGCGGAACGCGGAAACCGAGTTAAAGAGTTCCCATCGTAGGGAGACGCCTGTGGTCAGTTTTCTCCTGTACGGAATTGTGAATTCGGTTTCACCGGAACGAGCTTTTGTAGTCGAAGTGGGTGGTGCGGTAGTAGATCACCTGCGGTCATAGCAGGAGGTCCCGGGTTCGAGTCCTGGTCCGTCGCAATTTTCGTCTGACTTTAGAAGATGCATATTTCCCGCCACGAGAACTCGGAAGACACGATTTGAAACTGGTGAATTTGTCAGATTCTTTAATACGACCGGATTTTTCAAAAAGAAAACACACCTCCAATGTCGAAAAACAACGGAGAAGGATATAGAAATGTATCTGTCACTAAGTGTCTTGACATGCGGTTAATTATTTAAAACGATTTGTAGCCCGTTTTTGACTGCAGCGATATTAACACTTTTATTTCTCTTTAAACGCGACTATAAAATGTTTTCAGGGTTAATTCAATACTAAAGAAAATAAAATATTAAGGTACAAATTTTATGGAGCTCAAAATAATAACATCTTGCAATCATAGATTTATAATATTTCTCAAGATATGATAGAATCTTGGAGTTTTTAGACATTCTAGCCATATTATTTCTCTTTTATTGCGAATGAATAAAAAGTTCGTAGTGATAGAGATATATGCCAGTCAATGCTGTGATCACATTTCAAACCTCTAGAAAGTGATATTTCTCGTGGTATCTAGTTTAGAATATCTTTAAAAAATATTGTAAGATTCTATAAGCCTGCTGCTCTTACCTCCTGCTCTGATTTTACTGTCCTTTCTTTAGGAAACATAAAATTACTTTTTCCCGGAAATTTAAACTTGTAGGTACGAAAATAAAGTTTCTATGAGAGTTCAAAATGTGTTTACACTATTTTCAAGCTGCCAGTATATTCATTTAAAGAGCATTCAAATACATGAAATATAATTAAAATTCTTCAGAAATGCGATCCATGAATTCCTGTTCTTATCCGAGCACAATCTATCAATTATGTTTAAAACTGTTGAATATTGCAATATATCCCACTGCTTTATAATCCATCTGCATTAGCTCCAAACAGGATGATGAAACTTTAACACGCGATCTGATAGGGGTTGAAGAACTAGCCGCACGAGAGGTCCACATGTTTTATAAACAACTGCCAGACTTAAGAGAGGCATGTCGTCAGTCTCCGTGTTTTCAACTTTTCACTTTCGTTCATTTGCACATAACTATAGGTATTACGACTCTTTTGTGGCATGCAAAGAATGTCGATTGAAAAGTCTATTTCAATAAATGCTAATATAGATCTCACGATATAATATGGCGACGGAACGCGACATATGAAATGATAATAAATAAATAAATTGCATCGTCTGTTTTAAGATTGTCAGGTGAAAATTGCTACGGACCGGGTCTCGAACCCGGGACCTCTGGCAGCAGTTGTGCTGTCAATTGCACCACCGACCTCGACCCCGAAGTCCGTATGCAATCGTACTCATCTGCTGAAGGGAGATGTGACCCAGGTTTATAATTACAATAAATTTATTGTCAAAAAAAGCAGTTACAATCTGCGTATGACCACATGGAGAATTATAAACTAATTTAAATACAGTCAATGATGTTTTCGATAGATGAGTAAATGAAATGGTAAGAAAAAATAAAATTAATAGTTCAGCTCTTATACGAACTCTTATACTAAACTCAAGAAGACTGTTTTCCACTACTTTCTTCTTCCTCGCATTTTAAGATTTGAAAACGGAGTACCGGAAACACCATAAAATACTAAAGTTATGCATTAGCAAACAACCCTTGAAAAGTTATAGACGATAACCGGGAGCTCTCACACATCTTACCGGAAATCTAACCTACTTCTAAATATATAACATACTTGAAACTTGACAAGAACTTCTACTTAGAGCGTATTTTTGTGTCATAGAAATTTTACCATGAATGATATGTAACTATAAGGCGACAAAGACTGCAACCCGCAATGCACAGGTGTATGAACTTTAAAGTGTTGCATCATCTCCCTAAAGCGCGGCGCATAGGAGGAATTGTTATTTAGCGTCACAGTTTCCCATTGACGTCCATGTTAACCACTCAACTGTAAACAGTTAAGAAAGTATGAAAGAGCTTTGAGAAAAATTAAAGTCATTATAACTTATTATATCTGTTTTTGAGAATATCTTTCTCTTTCATCATTTCTAACCAACAGCCAAAAATGAAGTACCAATAAAATATTTTCTGGACTTGAGAAAGAGCTAATATTTAAACTGAACTTTTTTCTTTGCATGAATGAAATATTTGTAGTGTTCAACGCCGTTATTATGTCAGTATTGATACTGTAATTCGTAAAAAATATATTATGGAATCTCAAACTACAGCTGATGTCTCTGAAATACATCACGTGAATGTTCGGGCAGGTAGGTTATTTAACTTTGGTATGTGATTTTGATAAAGTATTGTATTTAATATCACAAGTTAAATATAACAAAAATATTAGAAATTTGGTACATTATAACTCTCTATTTAATAAATGGAAGAAAGGTTGTACTTTTCCCTAAATGACCACTTCATCCCAGACGAATATAACATGTTAAATCACTTACTTGAAATAATGACCGTAATTTGGTTTTGCGTGGTAGAGGTTTACTAGCGTTCCATAAATTTTATAGGTATAATTCAGAGTGACATGTGAAATTTTTTCTATTTCTTCCAAACTAATGGAGGTGTTATCTGGACGTTTGTATGCGTAAGTAATGATTCAAATACCAAGGAAACTTGGGCCGCCAGAGGACTACAGAGATACCGTACACAACCGTGTCGAGGTTACAATTATGAATAATAAGAAACCTGGCATTAAAATAATTTTGTATTTTAATCCACAATTGCGGCGTAAACAAATGAACAAGGAGTTTAACAGTTAATGAATTTGCATTATTATATTTAATGTTACTGAAATATATAAAACATTTAATAGATAATTGAATCTTTCACAAATTATTTTATTAAAATGAATGTAGCATAAAAAATTACTTTACAATTAAAACATATTAGATCGGTAGAATGTTTTTTTCGTGACATGTAGTTCGCATTGTAACATGGCGTAGCGTCCCGATCTACCGCGCCGACACCTCGCTGCGAATTTTACTCCGAAACGCTACAATTACCCCACGGACTTTAATTCAATTACTTTCCGATAACTAATTGAGTGAATTCCTAGCTATCGTTCTGTCGTCGCTGCCTCCACTAGTTTATCCCCCGAAAACTAGAACTTGTGACTATACGTTAGTAATTTATTACAACTATTACTATATACATTATACACAAATTGGAATGTTAAAGAAAATACCCAGATATTGAATATTCAAAGATGTACACTCTTGAATAATGTCCTCAAGTTCACAATTACTACGCTCGCGCAAAACCTTATGCTCTCCGACATACCAATAGCTTCCGGCTGCCGATCGCATGCCTAGATTCATGCGTAACGGTCTGCTCACAACTCTCTCTCGAGTGGCGATGCCTCGCAGGTGTCAATGCCTCGCAGGTTGCCAGATTTGCGCGTCGGGCGTTTTAGGAAATTTCCAGTCGCCGTCGCGTCGGCTCAGTTTCCGTGCGACCGCGTGGCTGCTGCATTTAGGATAAGCTCCCGGAAAATGCGCTGCGGGCACACGACACACGTCAACCAGACTCACGACACGGACAATTCCTGATGAGGAAAAACAGAACAAAATTACACTTTTAACATCTAGCAGCTTTAAAATATTATTCTGGCCTCGTTAAAACTCCGCGACGTCACACGCATGAATAAACATAAAACGTTCTGTGTAAACGAAGACCTCCGCGACCGGATTCAACATAAAATTGTGTGTCGGGGAGATCCGCGTCACAGTAGACATAACTGTCAACGTTTCTGTCATTTACTGAGACGCAGTTTGTCGTGGACAGACAATTTTACAAAACATTCTAACTCATTTCGAACGCGAGAGCACTATTATTGTTCTCTCTTTTATCTCCATTGCAGCGAAAAACTGGTTCAATATTCTGATTGTTTCGCCACCCATGAATCAATAAATTACTCACACACCAAGGCCACTATACAAGGAAAATTAAAAATATATTCACAGAGGATAGAAAAAACACAAATTGTACGGACTAATTCTTAACAAGAACAGTATTATGTCCTTAAGCGAAATCCTCAGGTCTGATTTAGTTTTCATTGTACGACAATTTGAATTAGAGCTCAACCTCATTTCCTTGTATACTTCAAATTTAATCTAAAATATATTCATGTTTTATAAGTATATCGTAGGACGTCAACGTTCCAATGCGATTCATAATTAATATTCCGAATTTTTCTGGAATTATTAGAAAACTCAAAGAATCAAATGGAACAGGCATCACGCAGGTACATTTTTGAGCTGGAGGAGGAGTAATTCTGCGGATCACATCTGCTACAGTACGAGGCTACCTGCCTCTTGCTATTTGCACTGTATTTTTTCATTTCACTTTTACTCACGCTGGTTTCTTAAATGAGTTTACCAATAAAAATGTCAGTTCCTTCATTTACAATTAAAACGATTATTTAAAACCTTGATAATACAATTTTTAATAACTAAGTATACCATACATTATAGTTATGCAATGATGTTTTATACAATAAATTGTTGGTGATATTGTCGGGATGAAACTGAAGATTTTACGTGATGTTTGTGAGAAAAATGTACTAAAATATGAATAATAATTATTTTCATACATTTGATGGTAAACATAAAACCAGTATTATGAAAGTGACCCTTCGTTGATTATGATGGAATGATAATTCTCGTTATGACAAGAACAATATAGTTGATAACCAGAAGAAAACTATTTAAAATGAGCGAATTTGTTGTTTTTTTCACGTGGTTGGGTTTGTTTCACGTCATATCGCGGAGATGAGGGTTTTATGTAACAAGTCCAATAAGTGTTTCACCTATTCGGGTCAGAATATACTAACATTTATACTTCTTACACCTTTTCAGAAAGGCATATACTCACGTATATTATATCATAAATACTTCAATACAAAATTATTTTAAAATATAATGAAAATGATCATCCAATTTAACAATGTTATACTCACTACATTATGTAAAAAACAACTTGAACTGAATAACTTTGTTATACTAAGTTTTAATAAATAACAAATGTAGCAGTATTGTGTTTGATGAATTTAATTATATTATTCTGATTTTCAACCATTTTTTTCATTAACAATAATTAGTAAGATTTTTTTTTGCGTTTTGGTTATTGAAGAAATTTAAACTTTTTACAACATGCCAACGTTTCGGTCAGTCCCGATAAAGGCCGTAAATAAAGAAGGTCGAAACGTTGACATGTTGAAAATAGGAGTTTTCATTTCTTTAACGACCAAAACGCAAAAAAAAAAACTTACTAATTATTGTTAATGAATTTAATATTTGGGGGATATGAATGGGGATTTCACATCTTCCATTTAAATAAGGTTGTAATAATACGTGTTTTGCTTTCCACGCGACAAAAGAAGGATGGGTTCCATCAACTTTGCGGGCAAGACTACCATGTGAGACACAGAGCGACTCTAAGAGTTCTCCACCTTAAAGAAAGTAAAGAAAAAACCTCTTTTCCGGAAGATGGAAGACTACAACACAAAAATGTCTCTTCCGCCATAACAGACTACTTGCCAGATGTCCACCAAACACCTTCGCGGAAGGCGTGGTGACGTGGGAGTGTTGAAGGAGAAAAAAAGTGACAAAAACACAAAAAAGGGTCGTTTCTGACTGAAATTCCGCCTTCATTGCTGCTACAAACATCGATTTCTCACGATGAAACATTATATTGCAAGTACCAAAATAGGAAGTACGATTATCTAAAATCTGGACAATTGAGCTTCTCTCATTCGTTTAAAAATTTACTCAAAATTCGGTGAACCTCCATTCTCAATATCGTCGACATCATTCGATTTTTTTTTTTCATTTGAGCTCTTCGAGATAATCTGTTCGTCTCCTCGTATTTTAAAAGAAGTAGTGACAAAATCAGTTTAGGTGGGGCACACATTTTATAATTCACAGCAAATAAACTAACGGCGTTATGATAGATATAACAAACCGAACTAAAGAGTTCAAAGCACGAAAATATCGAAGTTAATGATATTAAACTATATAATCTTATTTTTGTGGTTCTGGATGTACAATGAGTGATTTGACTCAAGGTAGTTCAAGTGCTCTCCAAGTGGCTAAGTATTGGACTGGAACTGTTTGAAGTCGGATGACGAACACAACTTTGGGTCCTCGTGTCAATGTATAGTTTTTTTTTATGTTTTCATGTTTTGTACTTCTTACACGAATAAATAAATAAAAATATATGATATTCTAATTTATTTTTTTCTTAGTGGTGTATTAATTGATAAGATTATAACGACTAGAATGACGAACATTGTATATTAAACTTGTAGAAAATATATAGAGATCACTTCTGTTTGGGATTGAACATTAATTTCAACTAACTAAACCCAAGCGATTAAACCGCGCGGAAAATGAAACGAACTTTCTGAACGATACCATGAACGTTTCCTCTCATTTAGCAAAATACTATTTTATTTACCTGGATAATATGGTAGATACTTCTTTCCCTCATTTGCCAAGTGTAGGCATGTTTCGCTCTGTTCATATTTAGTATTGAACAATCGAAACAGAGCATCGGAACTGTTATGAATAGTGCTCAAGGGAGCATCACATGACTTATATACAACATGGTTTATACCAGAAAAGTTAGACGCGTCAGAGTTCTCAATTGTCAGGAAGTATTTTTAAGTCTTCTCGGATAGAAAAAGGTGGAAGATGAAACAATGGGAAATCATCAACACATCTTTTAATGTTATAAATTTCTTTTTTAAGTATGATATTTCATTTGTGTGATTAACTTAGTCGGGTTACGCAGAAAAATAACTGACCAATTATGTTACCTCTACGTGCAGGTATTAATGTATATGATGGCTAATACAATTAACTTATGACATTCAACAGATTTCAATTTTTATAAAATCAAAAATGTTGTCACAAAGAGAAAATAAATCATAAAAAATCCATAAAATGATAAGAAATAAATCATAAAGAACAAAACAATAAATATATACATATTCATAGAACGTTTTCTATACAGACAAGGCTCAGCATTTCTTCTGGTGTATTATATGACTAGATGCCATTGATTCTATTCTCAATTTATTGATCTCCCGACCCATCTCCCTTCCATTGTCTTTATTTCCTGTTTTCCATCTTTCATATTTCCGTAGCTGTCAACTGCACCAAATATTAATATGAGACCCAGGAATTATTTTTTGTGCAGTATTTTTGTTATTCAGGACTTGTGAAGCGTGTGTTTCAATCATAACAAATCGATTATACGTTTGTATTACAGAACAAAGCAAGTGCAGTAATGGAAAACACAATTTTTCAAATGCACGCTCCAAGAACTGATTATATCACAAAGAGTATTGTTTGTTCGGATTGGTGAATATGAATGACTCTAAATGTATCTTCACCCTAAAAGTCCTAATCAGTACTAAACCTATATAATTGAAAGTTTAATTTCAAAAGAAATATGGTATCTTTAAATCGTTCTATGTTAGTTGACTTCATAAGATAGTCTATTTTCATTTAATTTATGTGAAATATCTGGCGAAAATCCGAAAATAATATTATTTGAGCAAATATAATACGAATGGAGATTGGAAAATAAATTAATAATTAAAGACTTACGACCTGATGATGGACGAATACTATATATTATGTGATATTAAATACACGACGTTGTGACTTTATGAAGTAGTCGTGAACTGCAAAAAATTATAGCAAGTGGATATTCAAAAAATACTGAATACTAGGAGACTTTCGGTATTCTTCTTATATTACAGCAAAGAATGACAAAACAGTTATTATTTTCACAATTATTTTCTGTACATTATCTGTGGTGTTGAGTGGACGGTATAAATCTTTCAATATTGTTAAATATTTGGTGGTTTTGGCTACTCGTACTTTTCTGCGCCATACTGAATTTCTTCACAACAAATAAGTGAAAAGAGACTTTATAAAATTTCAGCAACATATTAGATAAATGTAGAAACCCGAAAATTTCGTACAAAGTACAAATGTACGGATATGTTTTTCTTCGCAAGTAGTGGTATCTAATTTATATATTTCATAATGTTTTCAAGGTACATAATACATATTTTTTAACACAACTTTTACTTAAGCCGTGAACTAAAACAAATAAATTATTATTAACGTAATTCAATGGCAATCCATGAATATTTCACATTAATGTATCCTGATAAAAATAAATGTACTTACTATCTTTATTGCTGAAAATAATTTACCACACTCGTATTTACTAACGTCATCACCCATAACAAATGATATTTAATGATTGCGTGTTTATTGACTTAGCCCTTAGGAATATTAATGTATTATATATGTGGAGAAGAATCCTGAATATATTAAGAAAATTCCACTTTATAATTTTATGAAAAGTAATTTTATGAAAAAGGAAATCTTACAACATTTGTGGTGACATTTCGTTAGTAAATTTTTAGAGAATTACTTTCTTTTGAATAAAATTATAATTACTATATCCTCACGTTATGTCCTCAGTGCGGTCTCCCTCGTCCGTCCCTACCCCCTCCTTACCACCCCACCTCTTGTACTTCCGGTTCCGGAAGCAGTCACCGCGGAAGGAAGCGAAAGAGAAAGTGGGTTGGAAGATGGATTCCATTGCAGAAACGCGTTTCTCAATTCTGTTTTCCAAACGGGTGATTCAGCTCTAACGTAAGGTAATGTTTCTTCCACGTGAGGATACCAGCGTCGGAATGCATGCTTCGAGGACGCGGATATAAAGTGAGAAAAGGACGAATTCGAAGAAGGGACTAGGAGACGTAAATTTTTTGAGACTATGACGAGCACTGGCGTAAAAACTGAGAGATGTAAATGGAAAACGTTCCAAGTGCAAAAAAAAAAAACGTTTTTGAGGAGACACAAAAAACTATATAACCGTCATATTTGATCATGAAAAATTATAGAAAAATCAATAATTGATTACGTGTTTTATGTTTTAGCTAATTGTGCTTTAAAAAATTAAATTTTATCTTAATTTGAGGTGTTTTGCCGAAACCGTTGTATGTAACAAATAATTAGAATATGGAAAATGTTCGATATACCACGGGTAGTACCCAAAGGACTTATGTGCCACACCTGATAACCACCATTTTGCCTGATATCGATTTCCGCAACTGGTGTTGCGTAATACATTAGTATCGGGACGATATAAACGCCCACGCTATATTTTGACCGTCATAGCAATTAAACTATCGACAAAGAGCAGCGAGATCGATTTCCACAGCACTGATGTTGCAAAGGGGAACGTTTATCGCGAAAACAAAAAAAAAATGTCCCTTAGAACATTTTCCATTTACGTGCCTCAATATGGGAGCTCAGTATTAAGCAGTAAATTGAGAATATCCCTACTGACGATTTAAATGTGAAGCAAGCAGTCTAGACAAAGCATGCAATACAGCGGCAATATCTGGGTTTGTAATACTCTGACGACCCATGACGTAAGTAGACAACCAGCAGAATGTTCACTCACACAAAATGCAATCCACTATACAGTCCAAAATTTTTTCAAGGAAAGGAGCATTGCCAATGCTGGACACGAGTTAGTTGAAAGGGAAAAAAATTACAAGATATACACTGAGAGTGAATCTTTCTATGTTTGCTATTTACAAGTATTTGTAAATTAAAGAAAAATACATTACAGCGAAGAAGTGAAAATATAAATGTAATTATAAATGATCTGCAAGTAAAGATAACGGAACACCAAGCGAGATAAAATAATAAAAAATTGCAAAAAAGTCCACATTCAAAATGTACGAGTATCTTTTGCTACTATTTCCTCAAACAAAATTGATAATGCAGGAATACCAAATAAACACAAAACATTAAAATAGAATATTGCAAGTTCTCTTCGTGCACATGACGTGGCAGTGATAGAAATGGTATTTACACGTGATTGGTATTACATAATGTTCAATTACATATTATTTATATTGCAAGTTCTTAGCGTAGTGAGAAACATATTAATTTTACTTGAGTTTCTCGTAAAATTTAGTGGACAATTTTCCTGCACGATCTAATTTCTGTTTTTGAGCAGGTACAGGTTCTTGCACGCATACTGGTAGGTACGGATAATAACCAACTCCTTTACTTGAAAGTTCAACTAGTTCTATCAGCAAGGGATTCAATAATGAAATGAAAACGGAGGTATGCCCAACAGATCACTTGCACTTGACGGAATGGAACACCAATGAAATTTCTCAGGGTGAGGGATTTTGGGGGACAAATCAAAATAATGGTAATTAACATTATTCACGTCTAGAATCATAATTAAATTTAAATTATTAATCCAACTTTTTTTTTGTAGACAATTATTTATTATTATATGACACGATGTTTCAGCAGTGAATACGATGGCAGCAACCTACTGTTGAAACATTGTGGCGTATAATAATAAATAATTGTCTACAAAAAAGGTCGGTTTAATAATTTCAAAATAATGGTAAATTCACGAATTGGCAACTAATCAAGTCATCACCGTATGTTTAGGGAAGAAAAAAACAGAGGTGAGTTCTTTTAGAAAAACGGTCATTCAAGAACCCTTCTGAAGGAGAAAAAAATACTTGCTCTGACACAAGGAAGCAAAGAAGACGAAAGGCCAGACGAGAGGCGAGTTGAAAGCCCTTCTTAAGGGAGCAGGTTTCGAGCGGAGATTCTGCTGCTTCTGCGTCCCCCATGCGTCAAATCCCTCTTTGTGAAGTTCGGGGGTGGTGGTGGGGGGAAGGGGACAGGACACGCATCGTCGGAAGTAGACGACACCCTTCCCTTCGTCTTCTCCCTGGTGTCCTTCGTTGCAATGACAGATCGGCTATTTTGCACCACGATCTGATCTTCTTCTAGATACGAAATTTATTAGTCCTCGAAAGTATATCAGAAAAAAAATAATATACTTCTCATATAAAACATATACTGTTAATTGAAGTAAGAAGCTATGATTTGAAGAAATACTTAATTGAAATTTAGCTTCGACAGTGGTTTTCATCAGAAAAGATTATATAACTATTAAACATATGACACACCAATATTCAATAACCACAAAAAAATCAAGTCTCATTCCAACATGACACAGTATTTTTCTTCAATTTTCAAAGCTCAATGACAAAAACTATTTTTCAGCATGTTTCTGCAAAATCTTGCAACTGGTACATACGGAGACGAACAAAACACTCGTTCTTGTTTCTTCTATTTCACAGCGGTGATGAAATTGACATCTTGTGGAAAAAGGTGGATCTACATTTTTGATAAGCTTAGGAGCGTTCCCACCATACGCATAGTCCCGTGAACTAAAATATATTGTAACGTTATGAGCACCACAAGGGAAGGACACATTTCAATATTATGATAGTCTGTAAGAATTGATCATCAATGAGTGACGAGATTCATCTCACCTGATCATTCCAGCGCGGCATGACTATAAATTTCGAAACATAAGGTGAATACGAGGAACACAAGTTAACTCTATAATGAAAAAAATATTTGAAGGACGCAATAAATTTGCAATGACTGACCAATCTTCCTGAGGTGATGAACACATAAACCGAAGCTTGCCTTTTTGCAAGTATCACGCAAATGCTCTGTTTTTTATTGTATATGATTTATACTTTACTATACGACTTAAAAATAGCGTAGTTTAAAGATTTCCTGTTCACATTTAATTTTTTAACTTAACATGAGTATGCACTATTCACGTTATGCTTCAACAATATTATAAGTGATTAAAAAATATTTGCAGTTAATATTCAATGGCATTCTCAGATGGTAGAGCTCTGAACTTAAGCAATTAAGGACGGGATTCAAATATTTATTCTCCTTCAACTGATTAGACCAGGGAGTAAGGTTCGGATACAGTCTGGACTCTGAGGTACTCGTACGAGTAAATTGCCATAAAATCACCATGAATCAATTCTGGCCATTCAGTCAACATTTATTCATTGTACCCATTTATTGAATAGGAATCTCGCTAAATATATAACAGATGTTTTAAAGAAAGGTCAGTAGATCCTTCAAAATCATTACAGATATTATTGATAAATGAATGTTTCTCGCAAAGGTCGATAAATTATCTCTTCATTAATTGCAAATAAGCTTAACCTTTACATAGAATCATATTTTTTAAACATAGAATTGATATTTTTTTAATGTGAAGAGAAAAAGTTTACCTCAGGAGTAGGGAATATTTTATTTCGATAGTTTTAGAACACTTTTATACCACGATTTCATGACCGGAAATATAATAACGTGATTTTTTCCATTCTATAATGCGCAAAAATAAATAACCTTACAACGACATTGCCAAAGGGATTAATTCCATTCATTTTGTGTCATTTTATGTGGAATAGTGAAGTAGATTGCTGTAAAAGTTAAAAAGAACGGTGGTTTTCACCAGCAAACAGCATCTCGCTCCTGGCTTTCTCATTTTTTCCGGGTGCTTTGAGCCGGCTTGTCTTTTACGAGTAAAGAAGCTTATATCTCTCGAAGCTTATCCCTTTGAGTATCGTTTTAGCTGAAAATATTCCAAGTATAACTTTCGTGATTATAAGTAAATCGTAAGTGCATTAAAAAAATGAGATAGCAACGAAATAAGGCTATTTTAAGCAAATTATGACTTGAATTCATGAGGAGAAGAATTTTAAAGCATGCTTCTGTCATACCAACCTTTTCAAAATGCTCATTTGGTAGACACATCAAAGGAATATTCTCTTCTGATTATTACAAATTCTTTTACCAATGTTGTTATATCAGAATCCATGTCGTATAGTTTGGTAAATTAATAGAAAAGAATTCATTTACCAAGATTAAAGATATGACACAGCTCTGTATTTTTTGATCTTAAGAATTATTGGTGATATCTTCCAGAAAAATAAGAACTATCCCAACAATTAATTATTTCTTTGCTCTAATTTCATTCAAATAAGTTTCGTTAGTGCAGTTATTTGAACCTCATCTTAAAAATGTTAAATGAGGTTTAGCAAAACCTTTCTTCCTCATGACAATAGGTCTGGATATTTTTAGCTAATTTTGCCCGGTGGTATCCGGTTAAAAAAAAAATATTCCAAATTCATTTGCTAGTTTCTATATTCTCTTCTTTTGAGATAAATTTAACTTGTTTTTCTGCTCTTTAATTTACCTTACTTAGTCATACTTTGTATTTTAATAGCAATAACCCTAAAGAAAGGGTCCTTTAAAATTTCAAATAAATTATTCGATTACTTATCCGATTTCCATACCACAGACATTACAAGTTTTTTTTGTGGGGCTTTACGGCTCGTCGACATCGAGGTCATTGGAGCCCTAAAAACTTGTACAGGTAGGGAAAATGCAGTTACGCACTAAGGAGAGCCAACATGACTCTCCCCGCGTGTGGGACTCGCCGAATGATTGAACCATACTCACTAAAAACCCTCCTGAATTACAACTCAAAACTCAAATATCAACATATTTCAAAACATTACATGTATCATTAAAAAAAGAGAGAGAGAAGAAAAAAAGAGGAAAATGAAAGATACCGTAGCCCTAATAGCGTCGGGATCGAAAAGAACAAGAGGTGACCAAGGAAGGTCAGGAAAGAGAAAGGAAGGAGCCAAGCACAAGTAAGTGGAAGTAATGCCAGACTCAGCTCGGGGCCCCGTGTTTGCCAAACACGTACTTACTGGATGTAAGTCCCCTGGGGGGGGGGCATTACAAGTAATTCAGTTTTAGTAGTATAAATATTTTTTAGCACATATAGTAGTAGATAGAATGATTTATGGTTTCATACTGACAGAGTAGTAGCCTTTTAAAACCTGTCACTGACAAATTATTTTTTAACCAATTGGATGAAACGTCACTGTCGTTATTTGGTCTAGATAATGTTGAAATAATGACTACTTTGTCAAAATTACAACAAAGTAGATAGAGTGAAACTGATTTGCATCTATATATTTGACAATGCCTTCTTATTACTGATGATGACTACACTGCTTACGTAAAATCTTTCTAGTGATGACAACAGAGTATACTATCCTGGCCCGGGTTTTGCTCCGGTTTTCCTTCGGGTAGATGCGAATTCTTATACAGGTTCTCTGGGCTTTGTCTAGGGGCATGTTTATTGTAATAATAAATCGTGTATTTAGTGTTATTTCAATTTTTATGATTTTTAAACACTATACTCAGAATAATACGATAATAATTTGTACATGTAAATTTTTGCTTCAAATTACAAATATATTGACATTCTATTAGTTTTATAATTCGCAGCTAACTTTTTATCTTATCTAGTAATTTTTGCTGAAATTTTTGAATCCGCCTCTGCCTCAGGGCCCTTGATCGGAATTGATGGGATGGTGCCTTGTTTGCTTCCGGAGAGTAAATTAGTTTATTGTCCTCCTCATGGTCATACGCAGTTTGTAACTGCTTTTTTAAAAATAAATTTGTTATTGTTATACTAGTTTGTCTTGCCTAAGCCATTTATCATGTATTGCTATGGACGTCGTTAAGGAGTGAAGTGAATTCAGACTTAGTTTTGTGTGTTCCTCTGACGACACGAACTGTTCTAGTGGTGTATTATCATTACTTTCGCACTTGTTCACACAAACTTGGAAGAACACCATTACCTCACAAATAAATCGAGCTTCATTTAAGTATGAGCGATCCAGGCGCTTGTCGAGCTCATATTCACGAAACTTTAAATAATGTTACCTACTTTGTTTATACTAAAAATAGTCACTATAACAGTTATTCGTGAATTATGATGAATTTAAAACTGCATATTATTAATTGTTCCGTTTAATTTGAAACTATATATCTGAAAATGATCTCTAATTTGACTTGAGTTTTCCAGTTTTTCAATCGTTTTCGTTGAATAACGTTCTTAATTGTCCCAAATGGTTGGTCAAATTTCGTTCTATTTTGTCGTGTATTAAATTTGTGACACGGGTGATAGTTTTGTATACAAATATAAATAAGAATTGCATTAGAATTTGTAAAAAAATAGTCCCTTTAGAGACTCTACTCGTAAGATCCAATACAACTTTGAGAAGGTTTTATTAAAATATTAGCCCTGCAAACTCCAATTTTCTTTTAACAAATTTATAGATATTGATTTTTTCTTTCAGTAAAAAATTGTGATTTTTCGTAACAATCGTCAGTCGCACATAATACCTTAAGTTTCAATGAAGAGAAGAAAAAATAAAAACGAAGAACAATGGCACGGATAATGCAGAAGACAAAAGAAGACAACTGAAGGATCCCTGAGATCGACAGATATGTCAATGAGCTGGTACACAACTGACTCGTGAGTTAAAGGACAAGTCGCGTAATGAGAGACAAAGAGAGAAGACCAGAGATAACAGGGTACTAATACCATAGAGTCCCGCAAGGATGTGTTCGGCGTGCAGAGAGAGCTAAAGTCGAGTGAAGGAAGCTGCACCAGCAGCATCCCTAGCTTGTGATCCTCCAGGGAGATGAAGGCTGCGGAGGCGTCGGTCGGCAGGCGCCAGATGGGATTTGAACGGAGAAGAGGCCGGTGTCTTCCTTAGAGAGAGGCGATGCGTCAAATCCACAGAGGGAGAGAGAGAGAATGGGAGAGGGGACGAACTCTCAGCTCTTACGAAGCGTAGCGAAGAAAAGATGGAAGGCAAACGTTGGAGATGGAGAATCAAATTATATAATGCGATAGCTGCCTACGGTTTTGATATTACTACACGAAAACAAATACAAATATATACTGTAGACTCTCGCCCGGGCCGGATAGCAAAAAACCAGATACGCCAAAGATCCGTTCCAAACTAGCCGTTGTTGAATTGGCTCGCATTAATGAACACCCTAATAATTCGACTAAGGGTCACCACTATCTTAGTTCAATATTATCTTACGTGGGCAATGTGAATTGTAGTGTCCTTCATAAAAAAAAAACAAAAAAAAACTATACGTGTCCAGGGTTTTTTAAATTTCATATCAACATATCTACGGCATTGTTTCAAACGTAAAAGTACAAAAATGTATCACAAGATTACTATATTTGTTCCTAAATAGAATTTTCTTGTCTACCTTGCGGCGGCGCACTAATTTATTGCTTTTGGTTGTTTGTGTTTCGTATAATACATATGTTTTATTCCGAAACGGGTTATCGCGAGTCTACTGTAGCGTAAAGTACATACTGTGAGTACAAAATCGTGTGTATGATACACGCACATAAATTTTCCTTGGATTGTGGCACAACTCGTCATACCAACATAATGGTTGTACTATTCAAACGTTCTCTTGATCACTCCATTTCAATGAACTATTATGAGAAATCAATTTAAACTATAACAATTTATCTTACCCCGTGAAAAATTAAATTCTTTTTATTATAATAATTAACGTTTTCTACATTTCTTGGTGAATAATAATATACATCTAATTGAACAGATATTGTTGTATAATTTAGATAATTTATGCTCTAGTTCACATATATAAATACTAGGATATTCAATAGACCGATGGAAAATATAACAATAAATTTTCTTCAGTTTGAAATACATCTGAAGCATTATCTCAGGATATTAATTTGAAGGAGACTCAAATTTTATGGAGAATCAAATTATTAAAGAGTAGACATTCATGAATATCTGAGAGGGAAAATCATCCCGGGATAATACTAAACTGGTTATTAATTGGCATGGATTTGAATATACCAAAATTTTCTATTCACTTAAATGTATGCATAATAGAGATAACAGTGATGATAATAGTGCTATTAAAAAGTGGATTTATGAGTGATTACGAATGGTCTCGGTTTGTTACACATTCAGCGACATATTGAGTTCTCGAACAAAGATTGGTTAAATTTTAAAATATCGGACCAACTATTCTTAAAAAGACAAAGTCTGGTCTACAAGAGCAAGAACTCCCTGGCTCGAGCCGACGAAGCCTAAGTAAATCAAGATGGCAGTTTCTTTCTTCCCCTTCTCTTCTTCTTCTTTTTTATTCCCAGTGCCAAAAAGGGACTAGAGGAGGGAGAGAAGGTCGAGGGAGAAAAAACCCTCGAAGCTCTTCGGAAGGCGAGAAAAATGCATTTGAAGCGCAGTGACCCGCGAAGAGGCAGCAGTCAGGCAGCGGTCATGACCGTGCGGTGGCGGTGGTGGTGGCGGCGGTGGGGGAAAAGTCTCGCTGCTGGACATGCATTTCGTCGAGTCGCCGCTAACAGCGTCTCTGGAGTCCATTGCAGAACGTCTTTTGTTTCCGCGATATTAGATTGCTTTCTACGCCAATGATAATTCCCGGGTGATATATCGACTTCAGATGCCCTCAATTCTGTTTCTTCTTAAAAGTACGTGGGATGATGTTCGGTTTCGAAAGCAGATATAATGCTCTTAAGATGCAATGAAAATAAAATTACAATATCAAAGAAGTAGATTTAAATTGCGGACAACTTAATTATTTCGTACAATGAAATTGCTATTAGAGATAAACAATTCTTGAGCGAAAATTATACATAAAAATATCGATGACCACTA
>NNCF01127434.1:98900-110381 GCA_002313205.1 Laupala kohalensis | reverse complement strand
AACTTTCGGTCGGGTGAAAATGGCGACCAGCCGGGAATCGAAGGTCTGCGTGGAAATGGTTTACAATTGTGGAAGGCGAACGGGTGGTGTAGTGTTTAACAATATCTGCGATAAAAGCAGGAGTTCCGGTTTCGATTCCCGGCTGGTCGCCATTTTCACCCGACCTAAAGTTTTCATACAGTAAATTATTCAATGATGTTTCAGATATTTTCTTGAGATACTTGGAATACGCGTAACGGGCTAATTACTCGCGTATCTTTCTTCTCCGTCTTATCCAACAGTATTAGTGGTCATCGACTTAAAAAAAAGCGTATAATCGCTTTAGAATAGTTTGTCTCTAATATAAATTTCAATATGTAAGGTACACGGATGAAATAGATGAATTTACCGTTCTTTGGGAAGTACAAATGTAATTATATGTCATTAATGATGTTATATTATGTCTCGTTTGTAGCATTAAGTTTACAAATTCAATGGTTGTAGTGTTATATCGCTAAGATCCGTTGCATAAGAGTCAAAATACGTCATGCACGATTTTCTAAGTTGAGTTTCTTGATTTGATGGTTTAGAATAAAATCTCATATATTGCGCATATAGAGTGCGTTTAGAATAAAATCTCATATATAGAGTGAAGTTAAGTAACATGGAAATTATTCAATTCGGATGGGTACATTTTTTTGTGATCTGCCGTGAATGTGTTGTCCATAAAAGTACTACGTATTTTACCATTTCTTGCAAATTTATGGGATTGTTATTCACTAATTGGGAGTTTTTTTGCTCATCAAATTTTGCCAGGTAAAGATATTTTCTTGGTACTTTAGAATTAGTTGTAAATAGTGAAAATATATCATTTTTAGAATAAATAAATGTAGTTTTTAATATTAAAAAGGACTTATTCGGATACTACTCGGAAAGAACATCATGCCAGACTCCTTTTCCATTCCCAAACACCTCCATTCAAAATAGTTAGGATGAGTGTTTAAAAGAATAAAATAATAGAAATACGGACAATTACTGGTTATGTAAAAGTATAGGGTGTGTTATAATTTTTATGAAATCAAATCGTTTTTTAAATCATCTTGATCATTTATGGATGAAAAGAAATTCAATTGTTCGAATGTAGAATGTATTATACCTAAAGGTATACTATCAACGTGCATTTATGTAAAGTAGTTATTGTTCTTTTATATAATTAATATGATTTGAATCAAATTATTTAATTAATTAATTTTATTAACTCAAATTATTGAATAGAGCAATCGACTGCGTAATTCAATAATTGGCATCTCTAGACCCGGAACACCAAAAAACTGGAATCCTTTTCCTCTTATACCAGTTCGAAAACAGGAATTTATGGTTCAGACCTTTTAGAACCAGTTCTAAAGATGTGTTCGCAAATTTTAAAATCGTTTTGTTCTTTTTACTTCTAATGTACCAAGTCCGGTATCAAGAAACGTTTCCTATCATAATTGTTCTTCATTAAATACGTCTCTTCCTCTACTATTCCATTGAGGAAGTCTGACTCACTGAATCACTAGTGTTGCACAGATGCACAGATTGACCTCGAACAGAGAGGGATTTTATAGATAGTATAAAAGCGTAGACGAGTTATCTCAGTTCTAGAGAAACAAGAGATAAGATCATAAAACTCGAAAACTCGTTTTCATTCCAGACCTCTTGCAGTCACGAGCATAATAACACCACTTTATTTTTCTCGTATTCTCTTTCAATTTAAGATCTTCTGAAAAGAAATGTTTGAAATTAAAGGTAACGAGGAAGCTATAAGAAGACAGTATTCCCCCTGGACAGGTAACACTTTGAGTCATAGGCTTTGTCAGGGTGGCTTTTTCTTTTACAGCAACGCGAACAATAATAACATAAATAACTTACAAATAATTTGCTGCTTCATTTATCAAGTTGTTCTCAATAGTATGGTGGAAAATATATCTGAATTAATCGAGTAAGAAAATGTTAAATATGGTAGTTATGAACTAAATACTCTTCAGATGGGACCAGCGCTCCAAACCTGTCAAATCTCTGAAATGTATAATTGTTTTTTTTAATTATTGTTGTGTAACAAAACATTATGAGTTATAATGATGAAAAACACGAATTAATTTCTATCTAAAAGTTAATAATATATTACAAACAATATTGAGGAACTCGCTTGACTTATTTGAAATGCATAAGAGCATGTGCTGTACAAACATGGCGGCCGAGTGCAACGATTTCGTGATTTATGCATCTCATCTCCGAAAAAGTGAAATATCTTTCTCAGATAAAAGGGATATAAAAAATACTACGGAAAATTTACTACAAATAAAATTAAATTTCCATCACTTTCATGTTTTAAAAGCTGGTTTTTTTAAATGTTTCCTCCATAAGACACCATGTATTACACCAATTATAATTCCAATTATTTCATTTAAATTGGCGAAATGTTTTTCAGGTTGAAATCGCAATAACTAAATGTTACTCTGATTATTTATACCGATTTCATATATTGTAGTGATTTTATTATATTTACGCAAGTAGTACCTTAAAAATATATTTCGTTCACTTCTGAGTTATAAATTCAGTTTCCAATGTTAAAGGGAAGGAAATAATTATTTATTTCGCAATTGATGAATGGAGGAATAGTTTGCTTTGCGAACGGTTGACAGAATAAAAACATGGTCGTCGTCGTGTCTGGTATAGCTGAAACCACTGATGGCATATGAGTATTTTTTCTCTTTCTCTGCGTCCCAATCCATTAATTTGTTTTCTTTTAGGATTCAGAATGTAAATAATTATTTAATCAATACTGTTTCTTTTGTGTACCATGTTTACCTCTTCAGTCTGATTTCTTGTATAACATGAAATTGTTCTAGTTGGACTAGTTCAATACCAAGCATTATTCAACCCAAAAATTCTAGAATTGCCTTACACTCACGCAGTGCGTATTTTTGAAAACTGCAACATCTTCCAAAATAATTTGCAAAGAATAGGCATTTTACATAAAATACTGTTGAAAGAAATGTTGTACTAAATGGGTATTTATGATATGTTTATCAGATGGGGGTATATTATAAAACATATTTATAGAATGATAAGTTGGTATTGTAGCATTATCCTAATATTACCCCTAATCTTCGGGTAGATGAACTCAGTGTACGTATTATCCGTAAGAAGTAACTTTACATTTATCAATATATATAACGAAATGAACACATGAATATACTTCTCACTGCCGTCTAAAATGTGCTTTTCATTTTGTTGAGGTTTCATCTTAAAATTGAACGACAGTAAATGATTTTTTTTTTCATTACTCAAAAATTCTAACTGAAGTAATCAATGGAGAGGCAGATATTATTTGTTTTTCAACCACTCGAGGCCAATAAATATTACTCACTTAATTGTTTCCCATTATTTCTGTAAGCCCTCACATAAATTAAGAGGATAATCCTCCGGTAGAAAACAGCGCTCTCCAAGCTTTCTGTGTTGTGTATTTAACATGATCTGTCCAATTTAAGTCACGAGAAATTATAACACCTAAGTATTTACAGAATGAAACTTCAGGAATAATCTGATGATTTAATGTTGATTAGTTATTAGAAGAATGCTTAGTTCAGAGCAGATTTTCTTTTTGATCTGGAAAAACAAAGATTTACTTTTTAGAGGGTTTTATTTTTATTTTATTCGTCTCAGCCCATTTCCACAATTCGTTTAGATCGCTCTGTAACATATTTCGGTCTCTTGTCTTCTTTCATATTCCAAAATACAATACAGTCATCTGCAAATAAACGCACAATCGAATTAATGTGGTCTGATACATCGGTATCTATATTATTAAAAGAGAGAGACTTTCAATATAGTGCCTGTGACATCAGTATAAAAAGTAATCGACGAATTGACATAAAATATTTAGAACTCTTCTTCCGTACTATACAAAGTGAGGTAATTATTCATGGAACAAAGAGTGGAAAAGAATTAAGATGCATGTCTATTGTAAGAGGTGAAATGAAAATTACCCCTCCCGGTGATGATCAAACTTAGCCTAGTCAGAGGTGAGGTAACATTCTAAATGAGTTTACACTGATCGTTTTAGACTGTGCACAGCCTCGGTAAACATTACGATCCCCCATTCTTAAGGAACGTTTACACATGTATATGTGCGACTTGCATGAGATACATGTCTATTTGTACGAGCCCATATAGTTATTCTTTGACATGTCGCGCGACAGCACCTCAGACAAATCTTCATTCAGAATATACATGAGCTTCATTCAGAATATACATGTACATACAAGTCACAAACGCATATGCGCATGTGCAGAATCCACGACCGGTACGCGCTTCTCCATGTTTATTTATAATCTAGCTGTGTTTCTTGTAGGTTATGACCTACGTTTTTCTACGAATTAAATGTTGAATAGTGGATATTACATTAACGAGTTAAGTTTAGATTACTTTATTTCTTTAGTAATTAGTTTATCAGTTTGTGTTCTTCCCTCTCCATACACCAAGAATTATCCCAGACAAATCGCGATGTGTAAACGCTGTCGTATACATGTATGAGGTAGAAGGCCTCAGCTCAAACAATTCGTAAACCTTGAATATTAGCGATTCATCTCATACATATATACAAGATGTGTTGACGTACCTCTACGAAGGAGGAGATGACGGTAGGTAAAGTACGCAAAAGAAACCGGAAGTTCAGAAATAACGATCTTTTCGATATGATTAAACTCCGAACCACAATTTCATAATTTAGTAGAATTAGAAAACAATTCATACAATGGATATTTTATGAACAACGCGTATCTACGACACAAAAATCAATGATTGCCTTGATGTAAACACATTCACCAAAAACAGGATCGGACGTGACGAAGCAGACCTCAATCAATTCGCACTTAGCAGGGGTTCGGTTTATCCTTCTGTAAATATTGGATTCTTTGTGTAGGAATAGCGATTTCAAAAGCAACAAATGACAACACGAAGACAAAAGAAATGAGAAACAAAAAACAAATTTTTTTACACTTTCACTCTTCGATTGTTTACATTAATCGATTTCCGATTCCATCGGATTACTGGGTATGCGATACATTTAGGCACTGATCTGCTGTTTGAAAGGAAAGCAATCGGGAATCTTCAGAATCTCCACTAGTGTGTTATATTTGGCATTAAAAAATCTTTTGCAAAACGGATGGTACTTTAAAGAGGATATTTGTAGAAGCTTTGTTAACTGAAAGATATACTTAAACTTAAAAATAAAAGCAAAGCGGGCAGTGTGAAAAAGAGATCAGTTAATAACTTTTCCTCCTGTGTAACAATATTGGAAACATGAATACACTACAAAAATAATATAATATCTACTTCGTGAAATATGATATTTCGGAACACCAGTCATTTTGAATTTAATTTGAATAAATCGGGTGGGTTATGCTATAGATGCAATCTTTACACTAAACGAATCTAAATCAATCAGAATCATGGTGAATCTTGACTAAACAAAATTCGTTTTAGTGCTCCGTCATTCAAGCGCGCCCACTCTCAGTTCTAGTCTGCACACCAGTTGAATCCCCTTCAATCCGCCTTGATTCAAGATCCTATGTGATTTATAAAATATAATTTATTTTGCCTCCTTCAAGCGTAGGGTATAACATTTTTAATAAAACTAATTTGATTTGAAACGTACATTTTCAAATCAATTAATTTATCGCGCATTATTTATTTAAGTATTAACCTATTTCAAATTTGGTACATATGGTTTTAAAAGTTCTGGAATACAATACATTTATAAACTTTCGATTTTGAGTTATTAACAATTATATTTTGGAAGATTTAAAAAAAAATATTTTAACATAACTCAGTTGCACATTATATGAAAGCTTATTAAAATTGAAGAGACTGGCAATACGTTCAGCTCTCTAAGTTAAATTGTTTGAAGATAGAGGCATTTAAATATTTCAAAAATGCTCTAATTGTCAAATATTGGAGATCAATATATACAAAATAGATGATCAGATAAAATATAAAATGGTGCATCTCAATAGTACTATAAATTTATAAAAAAATATATAATCCTAAGACACGAAGGTCCAGAAATGGTTGATTTCACGTGGAATTACCTTTTTAGAAGATAGGCTCCTTCAAAAAAGACACCCTACCTACGATGAGGATTGAATTTTCAATTACTTCGTCCATTGCTCTTTACAACTCTTTTTTTTTTCAGGTTCATTTCATAATTGAAAACTTCCTTCTCCTAATCGCTACCCACTCAACACGCACCGCCATTAACGCAACCCAACTCCCCACTTTCATAGCAACAATGGAAACAGTTGAATTGCACCTTGCTCGCTTGGAACTGCGCTCACCGTAATGACTGTGATAATGGCAACCAGCGTTCCATTCATGAATCAATTTAAATCGCAAATACATCCCCTTTAATGATCTAAGACACGCCCTGCGGTCGGGACTCCTAATTAACACAACTGGCGACGTCCATGAAGAAGGATGGAAAGGCTCGGGGAGGGAGGAGGGGAAGTTAGGAGCTGCCTGAAGACAGAAGCGACAAAGTTGGCGGAATTGGTGAGTGGAGGTGGGGGGGGGGAAGGGGGGAGGAGGAAGAATTGGATGTTGCGACCAAATGCGGTCGCGACCCTCTTTGCAAACCACACGACTCGCATCGAAAATCAATGAAGCGGACTCGGAGAATGCTCGTGGGGATGGCGCAAGGAAAATAAAACACACAATAAGAATAAACATCTTTCTTATTAATTTTTAATATTTTCAGGGCAATATTCTTTTGTCGATACATTATCTTTTTAATTAATTAAATGTTTTCCATTATTATCAGGAATTAATGGAAAATTAATCGTCTATTCCAGGGGTCGGCAACCTATGACCCGAGGGTGACCGAGTGACCCATTTGATACTTTCAAGTGACCCACTTTAGTTCCAAAAATAAAGTATAATATATAAAAATAAATTATAAAACATAAACATGAAACAAACATTTCGAGAATTAAAAAAAATTGAAAATAGATACTAAGAACATCATTTTAGTTCGAACACCATGGATCTTATACACATAAGTGTTTATGTATATAAGATCCATGTCGAAAATATCTCTGACCCAAACATCTCTTTAATACTCACATTTTGGTTGATTTTGACCCGCGGCCAAAAAAAGTTGCCGACCCCTGGTCTATTTATTTCCACTATTTATAACTATAAGTAATATAATAACTGAAAGATGCATTTCAACAAAAATGTTGAATTATACGTGGAAAACAATAAACTAATTTACTCTCCGGAAGCATGCAAGAGATCATTCCATCAATTCCGATCAAGAGCCCCAGAGGCGAATTTAACATTTCAGCACACTCCTAAGACCAAAAATAGTTCGATACGTGTTATAATATTAAGATGATACCAATAAATTTGTATTTAGTAAAACACATTTCAGAACTACGTATTATTATCAAAGTATAAATTGTTCGGAAAAGATTTTAAAAAAATCGTTTTTATCAATGTAACACTAAATTCGATTTTTTACCATGTCAATAGGCGCTGCAAAGAAGACTAGGCATTATAGTCACTTTCCTTATAAATTAATTAAAAAAATTACGACCAAAAATTAAAATTCCATATGTCCTCGTGGAGGATGATAAACTACTAAACTCTTCGGCAACACGTAAGGGACCATTCGATCATTTCCGAGAAATACCGGGATCGAATCAAGTCGAGACAATAAGATTTCAATTTTGATCTAAACAATGTGCCAAAACTGCATAAAGAAAATATACGAAGATGAATATTTGTATATTTGTATGTCTCGTAAGTTTACCTATACCGATTTGATGGACAACTCTCAGACGTATTTAAATTGTCGGAAACGGTGTAGACGAGCGAAAACGCTATTTGTATTTTGCGTGCCACTAGCAAACGGAAATATTTACGTTTTCCAATTAATCAAGGATGTCGTGAAGGGAGTCGGGAAAGGCATGTGGTTTTGTGGATATATATAAATGAATAACTTTTGATTTATCGACTGATATTCATGAAACTTGTATAAATTTATGAAACGACTTGCAGGAACTCATTCAAACTCCCGGGTGGCGATGAGAGAGTTCAATTAGTATAGTGAATATGAGGAATTATTTTTATCACGCATAAAATATAGCATTTTATTTTTTACAAAAATGAAAAAAATATTGATCTATTATTCAACTCATTCAAACTCCCGGGTGGCGATGAGAGAGTTCAATTAGTATAGTGAATATGAGGAATTATTTTTATCACGCATAAAATATAGCATTTTATTTTTTACAAAAATGAAAAAAATATTGATCTATTATTCAACTCATTCAAACTCCCGGGTGGCGATGAGAGAGTTCAATTAGTATAGTGAATATGAGGAATTATTTTTATCACGCATAAAATATAGCATTTTATTTTTTACAAAAATGAAAAAAATATTGATCTATTATTCAACTCATTCAAACTCCCGGGTGGCGATGAGAGAGTTCAATTAGTATAGTGAATATGAGGAATTATTTTTATCACGCATAAAATATAGCATTTTATTTTTTACAAAAATGAAAAAAATATTGATCTATTATTCAACTCATTCAAACTCCCGGGTGGCGATGAGAGAGTTCAATTAGTATAGTGAATATGAGGAATTATTTTTATCACGCATAAAATATAGCATTTTATTTTTTACAAAAATGAAAAAAATATTGATCTATTATTCAACTTTGTTTTCAGATGAATCAATCACAAAAAAATTTGTTTTAGTATTTCTAACGTTTTCGAATATTTATGGGAATTCGACGCTATTTTTCGTAACTTTCATATTCATAATGATAGCAAGGGAATTTACAGGGATTTTTGTTAACTCCTTACATCTGTGTGCAAAAATTTCATCTTGTAAATTGATCGTACATATGCATTTTATTGGCAGATACAATTAGCGAGAGTGCCTTGAAGCTGGTACGGTGCTTTCAACAAGATTTTTCATGTTTACGTTGTAAGTAATGTTAGGGATTGCTTTTCGCTAATTCTCATACATAAAGATCACATATGAATAATTTTATTAATAAAATCAACAATTGTTTTGATAATTGGAGCCATTACGACAGAACAGTTAAGGTGTTTATAGAATAAAGATAAATGAACATAAGGTTATTTCCATGTTTTGGTAGAATGTTCCACTTCTTTTAGTGAATGTGAAAAGTGAAACACGACTTTGGAGTAGACATATTTACTCTTAGACAATTATCTTCTGAATTTATAATTTTTATCGACCTTTCATAAACTATTAAACACAAAATTTCAGACATCATTTTGGCTTTCATCAGCTGGTTACACATAATATGAATAAAATCGTAAATGTGTATATTATGCAACAATATAAAAAAATAGTGACCAAAGATGTTTGTTGTTATGTTTTGTAAAATCTAAATAGTCCCAACAAAAAAGAATTATAATGGAGAGGAAAATATCATAATAAATATTGTGAACAATTCAATTAAGGTCATACAAATATTTAACTATACTGAAATTAAGACTGGGTGTCAGCAGTAGAACTATTTAATTCTGTGAGCGCAGAACATAATTTTTATCCATAATTTTCAGTTCTTTTCCACACTTTGTCCTCGTTCAAGAGAACAACCTTCCTCATAATTTGGTCCAGTAGTTATTGAAGTAGGTATTTACGGCTAACATTATTCTTGTGAATAAATTAATTTCTTGTGATATTTTGATATTTACTATATTATAAAATATGACGTTTCTTGGTAGATTTGTAATGTTTTCCAATCACACAAGGTTTGGTGAACAGGTTTTTGAGGTGATGCGCTTCCCCAATAATTAAAATATATTTTCACGGATACATGATGAGACTTTTCTCCCTGAATATTTATCATTTGCATGATGAATCCATTCTCTACAGACACTGTTCTTGGAGTTTCATATAATACAATTTGCCCATGAAAATGTATTTACTTTACTAATGAAACACCTGACTGTCAATAACTTGATGACGAATCGTTGTGTAATTACAAATCATTACAAATATTCCAAAAAAATGTTTTTTTACTATTTAATTATAAAGAATGTATACGGAAAGTATTGTAATCAGTCGAAGAAAAAAGTATCAAGATCTCTTCACATCCTTACGAATTGGCTCCAAGAGAGCTTATTAACCAATTTTGACAATAATGTTTATTGTTGTATGCGTATGTATGTATGTATGTATGTTAAGAATTTTATTCCGCCGATATCTCAGGAACAAACTGATGCACTGACATTAGCATTGGGAATAGAAGTCTGATTCTGGACAGATAATTCCGACTTAATATTCGGTACACACCGTGATCTATATCCAGTCTCTTAAAATTCAAAGTTTCCAAAATGTGAATTTTAACATTTTTATATTTTAATAAAAGTTAGTAAATTGCTTAAATTGAAATCGTTTGAAAAAATCGTAATTTCTTCGAAAATTTACAAACTGGCTACAGGAGTGTCTATTTACAATTTTTCCATCCCATTCATACGTAATCATTATACAGTGATTATCTTATGAAGTTTGAAGGTTAGAAAAGGTGGGCGGGCGTGATACCACATTGTAATTCTCCGCGAATCGAGAAAGACAAGTGAAGAATGGGGTCACAAGCTAATGTTTCCGGAAGCAGTTCTCGGGAAACAAACGATCTGCCCAATAGGAACTACCTCACGCTGATGAATGGGATGACGTCACGAGTGTAGGAAGTGAGAAAACGATGGCTGGGAAATAAAGTACTCGAGTACGTCCAGAAGAATTTAGAAGCCACAACGAAACCACTGTGATTGAAGACTACTTCGTATGGATATAGTATTATCTAAATATTAAAAAACTAGCTGATTACCCGGCTTAACATGGGATTTTTGTAAGAATAATCTTCTATAACTCAGAAATAATAAAATTAATATTTGTATTGTAAGATAAAAACTGTATTGTAAGATCAAAATACTTTTACTAATTGTTTTTTTTCAAACATGTACAACATCCTAATATTTCAAATTCATAATATAACAAATTTAATACAAAACTTGACAGTATACACTACATCATCTCGAGGGAAACGCGCCGGTCGAATTCTCGCTTCCGAGACATAACGCGGCTGCAACATTTCCCTTAAATTAAAATTTTAATAAAATTATTATAAAATCTAAACTATTTATCGAAATTTTACCATTTAAGACGTTTTTTATCTTTGTTAAATGCACAATACAAATAACCCATTAAATTTTATGATGATTGATTTTTTCCTTCTTAAATTACTCTTTTCAATTGATATATTTTAACGTTTTTATTTGTAATAATGTTTTATCGATAATTTAGGATACTCTTTGTAGATAGACATATGCTGTTACTGAAGTTTTTGTTGAACTCTTTGAGGCAAACAATATCCAAAATGTAGTTGTCACCTTTTCTCTAGCCGTTTAGGC
>NNCF01127434.1:56427-92585 GCA_002313205.1 Laupala kohalensis | reverse complement strand
GACTTTTTCTACTGACATGTGTATTCAAAAAAAGTTTTTTGTTTTGTTTTTGTTACCTGTGCAGTTGATGTTTTCTTCATGTACTGTAGGATAGTAAAAAAGCATTGGATTCCAAATAACATAAATAATACACCATCAGTGATGTTTCACTGAAATTGTAATCCATAAGAACAATACTATTTTTACTGTGTTATTACGTTAAAATAAACTACACGGAATAAAATGCACTTTTCTCAAAATGTTATTTTACTCAATATTCTTCAATAAAGAACCGTATTAGTAAAAAATATTACATTACTTAAAGAAATTTAATCGCTACCATTCAAAATTAAATCGGCAATGTTCTAAAAATATCAGATTCAGAGTCCAAAAGGAAGTTAACTTGTTTTTATATCTTTTGGAGGGAAATGGAATCAGCATCAATTTTGATTAACAGCACAGTTCCTTGAAAGAGGTGAGATAGTCTGGTTCACCAACTAACAGTAATAACAGTCTTCCCTTGCGGCGTAGTATCCAAGTTCTAATGGTACGCACCATCTTGGCCGTATAAGACCAATGAAAACAAACAAGTTTCCCGCGAATGAACTTGGCACTAGAAGATGGTACTCAGAGATATTACACGTCAACATTAATTTTACTAATTTGATATTCAAATTTTCGCTTTTCAGATAAAAATAACCCTCTGGATGTTCAAATTATTCAACGATATGATGAAAAATTGGTAGCATTACTGTCGAAATAAAAAGTTTAGATAAAGAAGTTTGCACTCGAATAAAAAGTGACCCATGAGACGCACATGAAAGCCGTAAATATCAAAATGCATAATATTTAATGCTGCGTTGATCTATTGGAAACATCAAACTTTATCGTGACTTTTATTTTATGTTTACCCAAAAAATAGTATTTTTTATGATTTTAGACGTAAATCATAATTTGATAATAAATAAAATATTATTGACACCGAATTATAACTTTTCCTTTAGAAACATAGTGTGTGCATGTATATTACATTCAAACGTTTTTAAAGATCCACAAAAAAAGTCAGAATAAGTTAAAAACTAGGATTTCCGCACAAGAGATGTTCCCGTTACAATTATAAAAATATAATGTTAATGCATGGGACATATGGCGTTAAAATAACCTTTTTCCAATTTGGAAACTTTGTACAATGAAAAGTTGGCTGTGTGCGAAGTATGTCAGTAATATAACCAAAAATAGGAACTTTATTTGTTGTAAATTTGGAATGAAAAAGAATATAGCGTGCGAGCTTCGAGAGCCGAAAAAGATGTCACCTTTGCATTGGGGAAAGAAGTCTCGGCCAGTAGCGATTTTCATTTACAACATCTTCTTCATGAGCAGATGAAAGAAAAGAATACAGTTCTTTTTCGATTTATTTTCCTTTTGAAACCCTTCCGAAAAAATAATCAATCCAGGGTGTAGATATCGTTATCATTTCCATATTTCTTCCATTACTCATTGTTGTATTTCGTCACAAATTGTTTCGTTTTCTCTTGTATTCTCTCAATCACTTTCTTGGAAGTAAGTCCTTGGTAATTGTGGAGCTTTAGCAACATTATCAAAGAATGATAAATTGAAAGGCGTTTTTATGTTTCTCATCGTTTTATTGGTATAAAGCTTTTTCGGCTGCATAGCAGCCATCGTCAGTAGCATACACTGAGTATTGAGGAATATTTTTGGCGAGTGTCAATACCAATAAAACAATGAGCAACATAGAAACGCCTTTCAATTTATCATTCTTGAAATAAGTGTTTACTCATAATGACTCTGATAAAAGTGTACGAAAAATATGAATTAAAAAAGTTAAAAATATGTGGCTAAAGTATAAATATGCACTATGAACACAACTGAATGCTCTAAAAATGTGTAATATGCACACAGAAAACAACAAAAAACAAATTACGTACGTATCTACTTACCACTAAGGAAGTGCAAGTGTAAATTGAGTTACTTGAATAATATCTCTGAACTCACTCATACAGTATAAGCCGTATTTGAACAATAAACATGTAAATTCTCATTGACCTACAAATTACAGAGGTCAATTTAAAATCTTGAAATTTGCATTTATATCCATACAAAATTTTCAAAAATATTT
Organism: Laupala kohalensis; assembly: GCA_002313205.1. NCBI lineage: Eukaryota > Metazoa > Arthropoda > Insecta > Orthoptera > Trigonidiidae > Laupala > Laupala kohalensis. The sequence continues at coordinate 90,469 of NNCF01127434.1, read as the reverse complement.
GTATTTTTTAATTAAATTTTAAATAATACAAAAATATTTGTATTATTTAAAAAATTATACGCATTATTTAATTAAATTCAAATTATCCCACGAGATTAAAAACGCTGTAAATCACTTCTCAAAACTCTAGAAAGACACGAAAAAACTTAGCTCTAGTAATCACTGTACTTACATGTCTCTTGTTGATAACAATTATTTTCATTATATGCACCTTCCAGTTGTGTAACCGTTCGGTCATTACGTAGGATTGTCGCCGCGTCTAGTTGCTCAATTGACTAAAATCTCTGTTCTTGAATTGCCATTCTCGTTTTCCTCTTTCGTCTCGTCTCCGTCGTCGTTTCTTACTCACCCACCCATCCCGCTGTTCATTCGGCTGTCATTGTTCAGTCCGTGGCGGTGTTAAATGCAATGGTTTGTTTTTGTTGTCGTTGCAGGAGCAGGACTGGAGCTGGATTGTCGCCAATGGGTAGCGGTGTGTGGACTACTCGTGGTGGCAGCTGCCCTGGGGGTGGGGGTAGGCGTCCCACTGGCTCTCGAGTTACGCTCCTCTCGCTTGCTGGAAGCGCGTTTGCAGGTGGTGCGACGTCTGCTGCGCGAAGTTCCCCTCGTCGACGGGTGAGTTACTTTTCATTTATTGCGATAATTTTGTCGAGACATGTTTTGCTGTATTCTAGTATTTGTAAATGGGAAATGTAGCGTGCTATTGAAGCTTATCTGCATGGAGCGATAGGAGGTAGGAGTTGGGTGGTAGACTATTGTTAGTAGGTGGAGGGTTAAGTATTAGTTGTTAGTAATATTTAAGAGTTATGGGTACCAGGAGGAGGTGGATAGAGGAAGTAGAATTCTGGAGGAAGTGAACTGGAACAAATTTTTGTGGCCTCATCGGGAATTGAATCCGGGATGACTTGGTGATGAGCTAGAACGCTACCACTTGACCCACGGAGGTTTTTTAACTTACATGGATAGGCACTAAGGACAGGTTTTATACTGTATATGAGATGATCACACTCTACATGGTATTCAATGTTATGGGGACAACTCGAAACCACCATTGGGAAAGGTGGAAATCCCTGTGCCAACATTTTTTTTTTACAAAATTCTGCCATAATCTCCCTCTAATTAAAAAAAGAATCTCTAAGAACCGTAAGGCAAAATTGTCAACTCGTATTACAAAAGATGATCTGAATCTTGACACGAGCCAGTTATCTCAGTATTATTAATCCATTTTATTCAGAACTAAACTTGAATTAGCCAGGATTAAATTAATTTAATAAACATTATATAATAAACTGTAAACCGAAAATGTATAAATCTCCTTATGTCACCACACATTGCTAGATTGAAGACAGTAGACACTAAATTGGGCAATGTTAGACACAGGAAAGTCTAATTTCAATTTTTTAAATATTTAAATTACTTTGTTGTTAGTTTATAAATACTAGTGCAAGTGACGGCAATATAATTTTTAACAAATAGTTATTTATAATGACAGTGAATTCCCTTGACTACGTTTGTAAGCAGAATGGATTGTCATTAAAATTCGGCAATTCTGCATTTTGATATCCGCATACAGACGCTTGATCTCAGAGCGAGGTTGTTTGGAGTGCTGTGAGTTGTGAGGGCAGTGCAGTCGAGTACTACACAATGCCATAGATAGATCCGACAGCCTTTTGAACAGCGCTTTACCGAGAAAGATAAGCGTCGATAGAGCCGATTGGAATCATGTGGCTGAGAACGACCACGTTGATGCTAGCTCCCATTACTATTCAAAGTAATTCTACATTTTGTACACCTCAAGGAACGAATCGTTCATTTCTTCATTTCTTCATTTTTGACTAACTTAGGCTCAATTTCACCTAAGGAAGAATAATCGCGATTTCCTTAAACGTGATGAGGTAAATGGAATCGCGATTACATGTTATGCCTTTCGCGAAGTAAAACTAATCGTAGGTTATGTTAATCGATGTTTCTGAAGAATTCTGTAGGTTGGTAGTAGTTTTGCAGTGCATTATGGATAACTTGAAGACAAATGACGGGCGAAAAACGCATCTTTTTGCTCACCAGCGCCACCGACGGACACCGGTGGCAGCAGTGGGCCTCCCTCGTGCCACTGAATATAACCTATAAATCGAACCACTAGGGAAAAAAGAAGACCTTCCAAGAAGTTACATATCTCTTCAGAATGCCCGATGACTTTAATAAAAATATTTAAATAATTAATATAGATTTTCGTTAACAACTTAACACAATTTCATCTCCCTGAAAGATACGGAAAGTAATATATTTTCGAATATAAATTGTTTCCTCACCAGAGGCGAAGTATTTATAAATATTTTAAATAGTACATTTACTTCATACGTGGTTCGTAAGATGTGTTTTGGAAGCTAAAACTGATTTCAGCAATATTGCATCCATTGCACAAAGAATGTTTCAAAATTTTAAGTCTCCGTAGGCATACGGACCTCAGTAATTTTATTTCAATACTAGCTGAACTACCCGGCGTAGCCAATACTAGCTGAACTACCCGGCGTAGCGCGAGATTTGAAAAGAAAACACTATATTGTTTAATAATCACTGGACATCCCGAAAATAAAACAATTGTCAACAGGTCTGGATTTTTTAACTCATTTTGAACGGCGTTACCTGTTTTTTAAATAATATTCTAAACTTATATGTTAGTTTCCATATATCTCCACTTTCGTGATAAATTTAAATGATCACTTTTATTAATTTCAAAATTTCACAAAGAAAACCTACAATTGTATGCTTATATATAAAATGTTACGAATCATTTTAAAATCCAACCAGAAAGAATTTACACAGAAACCTTAATTAACGAAGCGCATAGATAAGACCTCTGAATTATTTTGTTTTCGTTTCATTTTTAGGTTACGTAATTGAAAACAATGTACTTCGCAGGTTACGTAATTGAAAACAATGTACCTGTGTACAATTTTGCTTCTACGGTTCTGTCACGTAGATTATACGTTCAGTGGATTGTCCCCCTCACGTGACACAATTGAACTCTGGCGGACACATTAGTAAGCTTCTAAGTCACATCAACTGATTAGGAGCCAATTTTTCTGCCCTTGCAATTCATCAATTCTAACCATTCGTATTTTTGTTGCAATAATCCTTACAAAGAGACCTATGAAATTTCAAACAATTTAATCGATTACACTTCCACAGATATTCCAAATCATTCACTTTTATTAGTATAGATTAGATGTTCTCAACATCTAACTCATAACGATGTTCCTGGAAGGAGATGTTTACATACCAGGGGAAGTAAAATAACGAATCCATAGTACTCTGAAATAGGTTAGGGAATCCCCAGATAAAAAAATCTCTTCCATATCGGTCACGTGACAAATCATACCAACCCTCTATTACTTCACTCTTGCAGTCTGTGAAATTTGCTTTAAACCGCAACTACAGACTGGGAAACAGAAAAGATAAAATTAAAGAACACTGCACTTTAATCAAATAAAGCAAAAAACTACCATCAAAGCGAATCATATCATGTTAACAGAGTAATCATTTCGCTTTGCCTGTGGTGAATGAAACAAAAAACAAAAACAAATTAGAGTTGTATGAAAACTCTGAAATTTTTATGTGTATATTTGGTCTATGTTACTGGTGTATGCATTTAAATGCAATAACGAGGTTTATAGAAATAATTCCACTAATTATAAAAAAAAATCACATAAGTAATCGCAATACAAGTACGCAAAATGTGTTGTAACAAGCTTTCATGAGATTAAAAACACGTGCGTTTGTAATTTTTTCGATAGTAGTTTCCGACAAATTTATTGTCAACAAATGTCGAACGATTATGTTCAATATTAAATAGAATTTTATACCCACAACCGACTATTGTGGCGGAATATATCCTTTTTTTGAAGACTTGAAGTTTTGCAAATGTTTTTAGTTGTTCTTTTCCCCTTCAGTACATTAGGTTGGCTCACAATAGAAGAGAAATTTGAAATATATGAAAAGAAGAGATATTCCCTAATATTTCTTAAACGCGTATCATAATTTCAGTGTGATCATTAAAGCATAGCTTGTATTAGGGAAACGAGTGTTCAGGAACCCATGAAGAGGAGATTTAGGGGACCATCTCCTTCCCCATCCCTCCTAGACATTGTCACGTTTTAGATGTTTTATCTGAAAAAGTGTAAAATGAAATATACACATTCATTTCAGTTTCTTTTTTCATTTGTATTGAGAATCGGACTTTTGATCACCTTGCTTATCACACTGTCTTTGCAAGGTTTCTTTTCCCGTTTTTATCTCTCTTCACATCTTTTACATCTTCATTCTCTAACATCCATCTATCAATTGTCATCCATGACTGTTTGTCTTCTGTTACGTCATGTCTTCTCACACATTGTTGCCTTGCGTTTTGTTCTGTTTCGTTACTTCTTCGAACCTCTTTCTTCTATATATCTCTTATCGTTCCTATCTCATTCTCATTCTCGCCGAACCGTTCAAATCTTTCTTTTGTCTTTATCATTTCATGTTCACTCCTTAAATTCCATATCCTATCCTATTTCAAGTACCTTATATATGTCGCTCTTTCTTGTCTACATTTCTTACAATCCCATAACATATATTCAGCTGTCTCGTCACCTTCACACAATTACATTCTGCTTTCTCTTTTCGTCCAATACTCCATATACTTTTCTAAATTGTCACGTTCTGTGAAGAATTCCACTACATACGGAGTCATTTTAAACCATTTTTTATTTTTTTCAACAACATTCAATGATGGCATACACCTCTACGTCACCTTTCCTTTGTCAAAGGGAAATAGACAATTATACCATTTCATATCATTATATAAATTAATTTTTGACAAGAAACCTGTTCTTACAAAACTAACCTTTGTCCTTTTCCTGCCAAGAAAGACCCGTACTCTCCCCAAAAAGTTTCTTACGTAAGATAATGGAAATCATTTCGTTTCATCGATTTGTAGCTCGTAAATAATGTTCTTTGTGCGACTTTAAACCTGTTCTCAGAATTGGTATGATGTTGTCACGAGAACCGGTTTTAAGTGGGCAATGAGAACAGAGATTCAATGTTCAGAGTTTTTTCTGTTTAAAGTATTTATGATGAAACTAACTGAACTTGTGTTAATGATTAACAAACACTGTTATAGAATGAAAATTATCTAGAGACTTTTTGTATCAATTGATTTCCTAATGAAAATGATGCATCGTTCAAACCTTTGATTGCATAAGTAAATGTTGTAACAAAAATAATATATTCAAATGAACAGGACATACATATCATAAAACTCTAGAATTGTTTCATATAAGTTCTCAAAATATTTAGATGATCAAGCTTAACTTGGGGACGTATGATGTACTTCTAACAAAATAGACACACGATTTTCAATTAAGCGTAAAAAAAGTGTTAAAATCTACATATGTAATTCCCATCACATGATGTTCATAAAAATGGAATCAAAAACTCATATTTCCACAGCGGGATTGAAACTAAGCATCTTGTGGTTGCTTCTTCGGAGACAACGTATAAGTTAATACACGCACGTTAGAAAGAAAATATAATAATCACCTACAAGTTCTGGCGATTTTGTTTTATTGTGTGTTTCTTCAGGTAGAATACCATTCTCCAAAATAATAAATTGTTAATTTCTTAGATAGCGAGAAAGAAAAGATTTCTGGAAGTCAGGAATTTGATATTGTAGAATGGAATTTTGTTTTTATTTCCAAGTCCACATAATTTTTGCCTCCATGGATATCAAATAAATAAAATCACTGTATTTCCCCCACCGACCAACTTCCTGTTACAGAAACTGTATTACAAAAGCATTCACATTATTTATACAACGCCTCTACCACGATTTTGATCATTATCTGACAGAATTCATTTAAAAACTTTTAAAATTTAACTAATTTTATGGAGAGTGTAGGCTCCATGTCTATACTATATTCATGTTGTAAGGACTCACATAATTTGCTCCAGGGAAGATTGTCAGAGACTGTCCATGTATCGTCACGAAATAATTATATCCCGTATTATTTGTTATCATAACGATATTATTATTCGTTATCATAACGTAAAACAATAAACGTTAACTCGAGTAAATGAAGTACATCAGGAAGTAAAGTGACGTTTTCTCTTTATTTATCCATTTCCAAGAATTCGTCATTGGAGACGTTTTTTTTATATTTTCACTACATCGGGCAACAGAATAATGCAAATATTTTCTTGCACTTTGTTCAAGTAGGCGATTTGTCATAACTGAAATTTCGAGATGAAAGATCAGAGGATATACACTTCCATGTTTTTTTTCAACTTTCTAAAAGACAGTATTTCTTAAGAAATAAATTAACTTGCGAAGGTCCTCTTTACAGTTTCTGATATAACTCATCAAAAGATTCAACTCTTTGGAAATAACTCACCAGAAAAAAGTTTCGAGTCAATAAGGGAGAACATCTTAGTGCATCTTGAATACTAATGAAATATATAGATTTTATAGAGATGAGCTGTCTCGTACCTTTATAAGGAAACAACTTAGACGGACGAGGAGTTTGCTGAAATATGAAACCTTTATGTTCGAAAGAAACGTTTTCAAAGGACTCGCTGAAGAGGAAGAGGGATCTGTAGTATGAAAAAAGTGTATTAAAGTTAGTAAATGAGGCACTCTTATCCTTTGGATCACAATGGTGAAAGCCTTAACAGACTCGTGGGAGCTTACGAGAAATAGGTTCAAAAATATTTGTAACCAATAAAATCATTATTGCTTTCCAAAATATTAGCAGCAGATCATTGAGTAGACTACAAAAAATNAAAAAGAAAAAGAAAAAAAACAACGAAATATTTAAGAAAACTCTTTTGTGGAATATTTCTGTATTCTTAATTATATTTTTTATTCGGTAAAATATACAATATTTTGAATTTTTGAGGTAGAGTATGACAGCAAGTTGAAAATGTTCGACTCAGAAGACTGCAGCAGAATAGCCGACGTAGGTAGTTCAGTCTATTGAGATGCGGTTTGTCCAGGACAAACAGGTACACATTGACTACGAACACGGAGTATGTGTTTTAAGTTTTTACGCCAAAAATATCCGTAGTATTTTCGATTTTAAATGAAAGAAGACTGACAATATATCGTCAAAAAATTCATTTGGCCTCTGGTCAGGAGAATAATCGCTAGATATAATAACGACATAAATAAATGTAAAATTTCCCTGATCGCTTAGGTAACATATCCTGAGAGAGTTGTGAAATTGTTACATTGCGTTACTGTGGATTTGGCAGGTAATAGTCTTGGTATTACGTTATGCTAAGCTTTTTAGGTTATGTTTGTCGCTGAAATCCACGCACTCTGCTACTCAGTGTGAGCACGGAACGGTATTAAGTTACTGTATCATTCTCCTCCACTCACATTTTCCGAAAAGCAAGAAAAAAATTTTAATAACGCGAGCGGGGAGGAAGGCGATAGAGCGTTACGTAGTTATGGGTGAAGGGAATCAGGCACTGTGGCAGGTGCTTTACAAGTGGGATATTAAAAAACAGTAATTTTTACGTTACATAATTTGTAAGTGGTCTCATTAAGAGTAAGAAAACTTCTGATCTCTGTCGTCAACATCAATTCAGATAAGCGATATGCGTAGCGAGGAGGGAAAGACCCCATATGGTCATCTCAGCAACGACGGCTCTGCTCAACCGACCGACGCCGATTCGCAATCTCCGGTTCACACGACGCGTTTCCCGCAAGGGGATAGACGATTGACGTAGCAGCATCGGCGTAAAGGGAATCGAAGCGACGAACAGGAGGGGGGAAATTAAAGGAAAGATCTCAGATCGGTGGTGGTAGGGGGGGGAGAGGTAGAATACTTAATATGGAAAATAAATACAACTAGATCTACGTAAGTCTTGTTCCCGTCTTTAGGAGACGATCACTCTCCGATCACTTTGATCCACGGGTTGAGCTAGTACACATTTTACGTCAGGCATAGTTGGCCTGGGATTCTAGACGTCAGGTTACGAAAGAACATCCCATACGATTCCCAAATTCCAAATTCGTGGTCTTTCGTAATCTTGTTGTGTGTTTTAACTCCTCAATTAGTAAAGTTGCGTTGCTCGTTAAATGCGCTGATCTGTTGGAGATTTTTACTATATACCAACGTCCATACAAAATCCCAGGCCAACTTAGCCTACTGTAAAATGAGTACAGAGTCTCTCCAGGGAGTAAAATTGAGTTCAGAGTCGCGGTGACTAGGGGTTTGTGCTGAAGTCAATTAATAGAGAGGTCCCAACCTTTGCGAAACCGCGAGGAAACAACTAACAGAAGAATTAGTTTTACATGAATTGACAATTAATAGAAAATTAATTTGTTCACTTCGACAATGTTTTGTTTTCAGAGTTATGAAGTGATTTAAGACATTATACAAAAAATAAATAAATTAGTAACAATATAATTTTATTTAAAATGTCAAACTATCGTGTAAAAATAATATACATAATGGTGGCACCAGTGTTTTTTAAGGTAGTAGCGGGTTTAAATAATGTTGAGAAGTGTAGAATAGAACGGAGGTGACGATTGATGTAAAGGACGTTGTACTCAGTGGTGAGGTTAGTGGTAACACCATCATTGGTAATCCTCCTGATTCACGCCTCCGCTGACGCTACCTGCACCAGGAAACACCGGGACGCGAATCCGTCCGGGAAACAGATGAAGCGCTAAGGCAATGTCAGAGGAATGTGATTGCGAGAGCAGCGAGCATGGAAATGCACGCGACAACAAAGGAGGAACGCCAGGCGCCGCTCTTGAGGAGCACATTGACCCGTTATGTGCTGGAGACGATAAGGGATTCATATCGTTACTGGAATGAAATAGCGATGCATTGCGCTATTTATTATGAAAATTACCAAAATTTGTTTAAATTCTTAATTTTAAAATAGTGCTTACACTAACTTAGATACGCACTTTAGCAAGAAATCACCAACGGTTTTGTCCGAGAAGAATATAAAATTCAACGAAAATTTATCATAAAACAAAAATAAGTAATAATTATGATTAGATAATGGTGTTGTACTCGGTCAGAGGCGACTAGATCCTCGCATTCCACTAACACCCTCCAGGGCAGAGAAGACCACTGAAGGTGACACCATAAGCTGTCGAAAGCCGATTTTGGCAAATAAATATATCTTGGCTGACTATAACTTCGTTTCTTATTGAAATAATAATTTCTTATCTTCAGTGATTCGTGCAATGTATAAATTATTTCTATTTTTATTTAAACATATGTGAAATCGGTTTCAAGTAACGAACTTTAGGATAGAACTTTACGATGCTAATAGGAAGTTTTCACTTTCTCTAAAAAAGAGATGATGTGGATACTGATAAATGGTAATAATACAAAATTATGGCGATAAGGCGGAAATATGTATTATTATTATTTAGAAAGTGTATGAGTATAGAATGAAGTATTTCTGGTGATTCAAAATAGGTATCAAAACGTTAGTGAGTAAATATTGATTTTTTTTACCTACACGCATAAACCATATCCCAGAACTAAAGCAGTGTACACGTGTAGTACGTATTTTAATGAGGAACTACACCAAAATTTTGAAAGTGCTTCTGATTATTTTCTTTTTTGATGGAGTCACAATATGTACATTGTTGTTACAGTGTACTTGGGAAAAATATCACTCTGGTTTTACTTAGTTCCAATAAGAAACTAGAGTGACAAACAGTGATCTTCATACTTTGAATACCAATTTGCTTGTTTGTGACTAAAAATATTAATAATACCAAAAACGGTGTACTTTGGCAAATAATCGGTTACCAGAAAATAGTTGCCTAATCAATGGAACCATTTAATCGTCGTTGAAGGTTACCGTGAGTTAATGGAACATTGTTTATCTGGATTTCATTCGGACAGACCCTGTAATGTTGTTTCAATTAATAGGTAGCAAGTAATGAAGAGTTATTGGGCAATGTTTGGTTGTGGAGGTGATGTAAAAATGTACATTAACAATTATTAGGTCATATGGTATGATGGTGGCGGGATCGAAAATGTATTCAGATTGCCATACTGGAATGTGTTTGCAAGTGTATGTGGCTGATAAGTACGATTGATTTTATTTATTACCAAAATACAATACACCTATTCAATTTTTTAAAATAGTTAGACGGATGAGCAGACCTTAAGGTCTGAGTCTTGCCAAAATAAGACACTTTTATTATTATTGTTATTATTTTAGTTATGGTTATAATTTACTCTCAGACGAGTTCCTGATATATTTGTACGATGCGAGAATGACATTCCAAGCAGCTATCCCTATCTATAGTTATTGTAGGAAATTTATATCTATGTTGCATGATGTATTAAGATTAATGGATTTCTGTATGATAATTAAGGTTGTCTTGTTTTTAACTGATAAGTTTCTCCGAAGTAATTTGTGTACGATTCCTGGAATTGAAATAATTATGGGAAGAATTTGTGTTTGAGTTTTCTTCTGCTGTTGAATTCGAAATGCAAGGTTGCCGTATTCCTGTTTTTCTCTGCGTAGGTCTTGTGAATGTTGACATTATTGGGAAGTGCTACATCAACGATGAGGGTTCTTTATGTCTTTTGCCTATGAGAGTTACGTCTGTTGTGTTCTGTTGCATTGGCAATTAATATAGTTATGTTCATCGGACATAAGTTGGTAGTTGTGGTGCTCCAATACCGGTTCGGGGAATAGCTAAAGTAGTGTTGAGGATCAGCCTTCAAGAGATAAGCTTGTGAAGCGAGGGATTTGTGTAGAATTGAAGCTACTTGGTTATGATGGCACAGATAGTTGAACACGAGATGTGCTATCAGATGTATGTTTCCATGTTCTCTGTAGGCATTACACCTTCTGCGTCTGTCACTAATTGTAGTTGGATCTTGAACTATGTGCTTTAGTAGTTTCTTGTCAGTATGACACCATCCTGAACCATCATCATAAATTCCTCAGTTCCTGCGAAGATACCAGCATACTGAAGTCATTTCTTTGATATTTCTAAGTTATTATCAATATTATATAAGAAAAGTATATTTGGCATTGTAAAATACGATATTTGCAAAACATTTCTGCACGGTTGTTAAACTGCATGTGTATTAAAAGAAAACATAACATGTAGACAACATTTTATTGGAAACTGTTAAGATCTCATCAGTTCCTAAAGACTTCATCAACGAACCTACGCCTTATTTACTTGCTACGTCGATGCGTGCGATGAGGTCATCGGTGGTGTCAACAAGGTTAGGTCAGTATTACAGGTCATATTTCTATGTCATATATCTATGAAAAAGATATAATCAAAGGTTCTCTCAACGATGTTCATAGTTGAACTATCATCAAAGCTTGTGCATTACACGGTCATATCTTAGAACATACATATATGACAGAAATGTGACCGCGTAATACCCGACTTACGAAGACGTGTCTGGGAAGAAGTAATCAATTTACAGGCGATCGAGCAGGTCAATTCACTGTATGTCAGGCGGAGGTCGTCATTTCGAAAACTAATTGATGTCACTTGATGTCAAATATACTTCACCTGTAACTACTTACTTTTATTTTCGTTTACGAGCAATTAACAAAATGTAACAAACATTCACTTTTATTCAGCCAGTCTACTTTTTGTACCTAAATAATAGGGTAGATACTATTTTCTCCAATATGCTAGGTGAAGGCAAGATTAACTCTCTATCATACTTAGCATTAACAGTATAAACAGGACGTCAGGACAGGTATGCATACTACTACATGACAATATACGATGGAGCATTATGTAACTGACGTGCAATTCTCCACAAATATTTTTTATTACAATTAGACGTATCAGAGCAGTCACTTCTTCGGAAAAAAGTAGTCAAGTAATAGCACTTTTAAATAAACGAGTGAATTAGCTATTTTTATTGATGTAATTTTTAAAAGATTTAATCTCGCAAAGGAAAAGGTTACATCTTTTTGTTCACTGAAGTACGATATTTCGTTTATTTGATTTACTCCGTCTGGTTCTGCACAAACGGAACGAAAAATCTAGGGGACATTTGCGTATTAATACATATGATGATGGTGATAAGAGATACACACGCTTTTTCCTTTATAGTGTTTAATGTCTCCCATGCCAGAAAGGCATTTCTGACGGGTCAACGCTACGTCATTTCCAGTAGGTTAGGTACACCACACTCCTCCAACACGTTTCAAACTATGAACCGCTACACACTGCATAATTACTGATATTGCACTTTGAAATGTAATTATCTCGAGAAATTTTTATGTTATAATCTTAGAGAATTGTAATATTTTTTCCCTATGAACTGAACTTACTTGATTTAACGCTGTGTAATATAAGAAATTATTCAAATTAAAATATAATTTCTTGTAACTATAGTTGCTAATGATTCGTTACACGATTTCACAAAATAGACCTAAGAATAAATTTAACGGAATATGTTAATAATAAATATAATAAATTTCGCATCATCGGTCTCGTCATAATCTTCTTTAAGCTCGCAAAATCTCTCCATGCAATATTCACTTCTATTTTGTCGCGATAATCGTATTGAGATTTGTTCCGTGTGATGAGTCCGACCTGCACAGCTGTAATTAGCAGTTCCACGTCCCTTGATTCGTGCATATCCCTGATATTAATGTTCTACGAAGCAATTTCCCTGCGAACACGCATCTCCAGTGACTAATCAATTACGAAAGGAAAAATCTTAATGGTGTGAAAGAGCTCATTCGTACCTCTGTGCCATCCCTTTCACAGAAAGGGAGTACATAGCTCCCCAAATAAAGTTCGGTCATCATCAATTACCGTATGGACACAGAGAGCATGTAAACATTTCTCTTCGTAAAATGATATCCAGTATGAACATACAACAATATCAGAGTAGGATAATTTATAATTAGTACACCATTCATTGTTACGACAATTGAAAAATTCATTCACTATGAACATACAACAATATCAGAGTAGGATAATTTATAATTAGTACACCATTCATTGTTACGACAATTGAAGAAATCAAATAAAAAAAACTTTGCCCAATAGAGTTGAGAAGAACACGGAATATAGAATACTTTTAGTTTACCGTAACTAAGTTAGTAATTAGGGAGTTTTCGCATAACTTACACGCTCCTTAGCGTATACGGTACGTTGACGCTAACCACGTAATGCACATAGGGAAAACGAATGTAATCGATGCATAGCGTACCTTCGACTCAAATCATACTGAGGATTGTAAACCCAAACAAACTACTTCTACGCAAGCGTACACAAGTAAACTGTACTGTGAGTACACCAGCACCTGCTCATACGGCTCACAGAACTAACAAATCTCTCGCATACCCCTCAGATATCAACATAACCTCAAATCCAAAAAAGAACCTCTCTCACTAGCGATACCAGTAAAATCATACTCAAACACAGGTGTAACGTACTACGCTAGGAGCGTTATTGTACCACTAACTTCTGAGCAAGCGCAGACGTAACTCGCATGTGGATAACGTACACGATAGGTCGCAGGTACGCTATGCAAAAACTCCCTGATGTTTGTAAATAAATTTTGTGATATGTTTTCGCGAATTTAATTAAGTCGAACCCAAAAATTATTCCTTTTTTAAATTGATCATTTCAATCACAATAACATTCTATTTTGTTTGTGACTTTCAATTAACGAGTCGATCTAATACACAACCCCTGAAAGGTCAACAGGGACAATACAATAAATATTATTACCATAAATAATCGGAACATGCAATAAAACTGCCGTGAAATTCGTTGACTCGTGCAATACATCGACGTCACCCGCAACGCGCCCACAAGTTGTCATCGGCAATCGTTCGGTTGACCGACGCATGCGTCATGACGAGACGCATCTCTCATCCCCCCTACCCGCCCCCCCCCCACCCACCTATCGACCACTTTGTCCCGGAAGTCGTGCAAAATAGGCGACCAAGAGCTCCTGACCGCTGGGATGGGTGAGCGTCCCACACAATGGGTGAGCACGGCAGAGGGCTTTTTGTCAGCCGGACATTGTTTGAGGTTTGTGGGCGAATGAGTGCGGTGACAGCGATCTCCGAGGAGTAGACGCGCAACTCTTACTCGACAATCCCAGTTTCAGGACCCGTTCCTTCTGCAGAATTCAAAAATATTTTTTAATAATAATAATAATAATGAATGGGATAAGCAACTCATTACGTACAGAACAGTAGATCATAACAAGCAAGACATAATATGAATAGACAAATCTGAAAGAAAAACTTTTATAATTGATGTAGCTGTTTCTTCCAACAACAACTTCAAAAAGAAAGAACAAACAAAAATTCAAAAATATCAGGTAATTAAGACATATTCAAAAGATTTGAAAAACAAAATGAAGTACTAATTTTTCCCCTCATAATTTCAGCAACTGGTGTCATATGCAAAACACTGAAAGGGCATCTTGCGAAATTGCCATTGACCAGAAATGTACTGCCAGAAATGCAGAAATCCGTTGTATTACAAACATGTCATCTTACAAGGAGATTTCTTATTTTCGACAAAGACCAATTATTACTTCCCGCTTGGCGTATGAACCCACCCCAACTACCCGTTTTACAGAGTAAATACAAGTGCACAACAAAAAATAATAAAATCCACTCAAGATAAAACCCCATATCAACCAGAGACAGCGATAGAGAACTAAACACATAAATTATATTTTGGTCGAGTCATTATCACAGACAAGACCATCCACCACAACCGTCCAGATATAAGGCTCATTGACCAAAGTAATAGTTAGACCACATTCCTCATAGACATAGCAGTGCCGAACTCAAATAACCTACAGAACACAATAGCTGAGAAAATTTCAAAATACATCTCTCTCTCTCCGGGAGATCATAAAATTTGGAAGATGAAAGAAGTCCATATAGTCCCAATCTCTGCAACAGGAGTATTTCCAAAAAACTATACATTCAAGTTTAAAAACATTAAATTTACCCAAGCATATTTACATATCTCTAAAGAAAGACATCATTCTCTATCGAATGGGATGTTCTACAATATTTAAATTTCGTTTGTACTCCAGTTTTGTTTGTGTTTTAATACCTCTATTTTACCTAAAATTACTATAATTTTATTCTTTAAACTATATTTTTCTCATTTTAGTATATTTTTATTTCCTTTCATATTTGTTATACGACTATTCCTGTTATTTTAAAGTTTCGTACATAACAGTCTGAAAATATTAAGTTCATATTTTTGGGATTCAGAAGCGGACGTAAATAATACAAACACAAGAAAATATGTTCTCTTTTTGGAAAAGGAAATATAAATTAACGTATTTATTATTCTCTTGCAAATGGTGAACCACATACGATTAATTTATTAGGCCACAATCATAGCAAACAGAGATTGGAATGGAAGGTTGACTGCGCGGGACCACCACATGAAAGAGACCCGACGTAATGCTATCCGGAACACTAAAAACCAAGCGTTCTTTTTAATGGACTCTGTGCGGTATTTATGTATGTTAATTTCTGTTTGCGTGATGTGGAATGAAAATGTCCTGTGTGCGCTATGTAGGAATACATGTGATGTAGAATCATAGCTGGTCATCGGACGTTTCAAATGTGGTTTCTGTCGGAATTTCAAGTGAATCCTCGAGGGCTCTAACTGAGCAATTTTTGAGTAATCGATCAATTTTAGATTCTCACACCCATTCTTGGGCCAAATAATAAAAAAAAAACATTTTATGAAGCTTTGAGATAAGTCATAATTTTATTTTATAACATATCCTGATTTTGCATCGTCAACCGCCTGGTGAAAATTGCCAAAGACCCAGAACTCGAACCTGGGATCCTGCTAGTTCCGCAAGTGTGCTGTCCACTGTACCACGCACCTCAACTGCTAAGTCCGTACGCAAATTCCACCTGGCCTGTTCTTAAGGTTAAGTTTATTAGTTTTGTAGTTTGTATTATATCATCTGTTTATTTTTAATGCTGTCTGGAAGATTGAACATATACCGCATGCCGGGTAGAGCGCCATTCGAATACTTGCATGGTCCTCCCGAGGCCACACACAACGGCGGCCGCGGCGGCTACTTATAAATATAAAACCCTTTTCAAACCCAAACTATTCGTCCAAATACGATTTAAAGATAGTTTACATTTTTCTGAAATGCGCAAAACACACGATGTATTTGATTTGATAAAGATTAATTTTTACCTACTTGAATTCTGTTAGCGCCATCCACAAATCACCATAGGGATGGGATAATAACTCTGATAATGTATTAATAATGAGAGTTTGCTGCTATTTCAGACACGTAGGTAAAGCAAAAACTCAAAACCCGTGTGCTGTTCCAGGAGCGACGAAATAAAACATATGGACCACAAATCTGGAACACCGTCTATCGGACGCCGAAAACATATACGCTCGAGTTTTAGCTTGATAAATCCAGGAAACCAACAACTGTAAGCAAAACTTCAATTTATATAATTCCGGGCTGTTTTATCACAGGACGAACCGATAATTTTTTCATGCTCCTTGACAAAATTTTATAATATATCTATTCCTTTATGTAAGCTAAATTTTATTATTTTGTAGAAAAACGCCATATAAATATATTTAAAGCATATAATTTGTTGTCCAAAGTCATGAACAATGTTTTACATGTTAGAAAGCGGTCGTGAAACGTCAAAACGTATGTCGTAAGAAAGCTTTCAAGAAATTGTACAAGTAACATTTAATTTAACTTATTATTCGCAGAAGTTGATTTTATTCTGATATATTTATGTTGATATGCGTTAAAAAGTGGTTAAGTTAAATTAAATATATTCGTTTACAAGACATTTCTCAGCAAAAATTTAGTTTCAGTAAATGACATACTTCCAATGTTATAAAATAAACTTTCCGCAGAGAAACAAATTTCATTAAATACATTTTTGCTCTTTATCAGTCAACGCAGAAGAGAATAGGCTCAGTACTGGTAAATATATCTTTCAAAGCTCCTGGACCATTTTCGATAGAAATGCGAACTCTTATTTACATGTGTTCTTGTCCAAAAATAGTATTGAAATGAGAGGATTGAATTAATGTATTAGTTATCGTTGACAACGCCTGTAGCCTCTTTATTCCCACGACACCGCTGAGCAGTGTATCACTAGCTCAATTCACCGCTCGTGTTAAACTATTAGGATTCATGAATTCGACCTTGCCATAAGTCACAATTAAATAAGCAATTTAAAAAAATCAAATTTTACAAAACAGATGAAAGGTTTTTCCATGAAGTCAAATAAACAAGGATCTTGGTATAAACTATCATCGATCATTTTCTTTTATATAAACTGTAAATTCCCCCAGTTCTACTCCCGGACAGTAACGAATTATTATTGCCAATCTGCAAAATAATTGTTAATTCAAAATAAGAGACCTACATATTCGAACATACTGATTTAACTCGCTCTAACATTAAACCTTTCGTGTAAGAGGGTTGAAACATATTTTCACCCGTTTATCGTCCGATAAAAAATTCAACCAAACAAATGAGAATGGACGTATTGAGAGAGGCATATTCGAGAGGCCGTTTTTCGGAAGGTGAACACCATTAAAGCGCCATTTTATCAGCCATCTACCTCCTCTACTCTCCACCCCTATCCACGTCCAAGAGCAAGCAGTGATAATGGGAGTAAGGAAACGCAACGCTTTCGACAGCTTAAGTGGCCGAATGGTACTCTTCGCTCGAATACATAAATCAGGTGCAATTACTCCGGCAACAGGTTCCAGGAAGCGAGCGTTAGGCGTCGTCTCGCGTCCAATCAGAACGCACCGATGGCAACATCCAAGCGACTGGGATGAGGTGCCTGTGGGGTCTGTGGGTGAGCCAGGCAACACTTCATTCGGGTCTGCAGTCTCTCGTGGGATATGCGATGAACATTCACAACATGCATCATCTGTTTCACGTAAATTTTGTGTGGGAAGATTTCTTGTTTTATACGGACACGTTACACGCTTCAAGATTTAATTTTGGGTCTGCATTTATTTTATCTTTATTATGAAATTTATGATTTCTTGTACATAAATTTGGAATATTGACATACAAATGTAGTATCCAAATCTTTGGAGAAAAGTCTCATATCCCATTTAATGTATGATAATTGTACATTCCCTATTTTCTTCTCCAAGATAGTAATGTATAATTACGGATAATCTTCAAAATAATTGTTCATAAAAAATAAGAACCAATATATTCGAACATACCCACTTAACTTTTTTCCCAATTTAAACCTTCGGGTAAAATGGTTCAAATGTGAGGAGTATTTTTGCAAGACTTAACTTGTTTTTTTTATTTTTTTTATTTTATTTATCTCGTCAACTTCGGGGCCATTAAAGCCCTCTTACTTGAATAACATAACAATAATTAGATGTGTAATATATCTGACTGAATAGTATACTTTTTCTGTATTCGATATTAATTTCAGGTATAATAAAAACACTGCCCGTGTTTGTATTTTCAAAAAATCTGAAACATGCACCGCAACAAATGAATTTGAGCGACCGAAACTGTTCCCTAGATAACGCTAGAAACAAAGTTTTAAAGCGAATCTCTACAACCATAATTGTCACATGAGGGCGCTGGGCGTAAATTATTAACCATTATCAACCCTGAAACGATAATTAGTCAGTTTTAAATAAATCACACTTGAACCACTAATGACACCAATTTCGTACTATCATCACCCGTTCAATTCACCATTTCACCGATTTTGCGGGGCGTGTTAATTGCCACGCAATCAGGCAAGATGAGATCAAGGGGGCGGTGTCCGCGTGATGCAGTGAATTTGATGCTCGTGCATCGGAAAATACCATGAGCGAATCAAGGGGGCCGCGGTCCACTCGCGCGCACGCACCCACGAGGTGAGCGAAAACAGGTCGTTTGGGTTCGCTAGCGTTTGCGCTTTTATCAATAGTTCACGCTCCACTGACACGGGGACAGAGCACAAGTCATCTGGGTGTGTGTGTGCAGGGTGGAGCAGAGATTCGTGTAGATTACGAGAGAAAGTATTCATTTAATTATCTTACTATCTGCAGTGGCACACGAGGTTTATACTTCTCCAAAAACATTGAGGTTATTGTTACCGAGTTTATTTAGGAATTTTTTTATGAGAAAATGAATGCAATACATCACTCATTGTTTATTTGATGTCGTTACGTTTTTTCTGTAAATAATAGTACTGATAATAATCAAATGACATTATATGGAGAGGCTCAAGCCATCAGGGCTGCTCATACACCTACCACACATCAATAATGATTACATCGATGTTTAGACTCAAAACAAAACAATACAATACATACACTGTCCACCACGTGGTCATACGTACTTTGTACTGCTTTTTTTACAATAAATTTATAATTATTATTATACATCCGACATACATATTTAATATAAAATAATAACACATTCTTACAACATAAATCATACATACATGAGTAACAACAGCAATAATTGGAAAATAAATTCTTTGCTTTACTCTGGGGTAGCAATCTAGGGATCATACCGGTATTTAACATAAGCAATCTAGGAAAACCAAGAAAAATCTCACAATTAGGATGACAGCTTAGTTCCGAACACATATAATACGAAACCTGAAGTACTACTTTATTCTGCATGAATACCTATCGATGTATTGATGCTACTTGAATACATATCGATAAATATTTATAATGTACAATAATTTGAGTTCAATACATTAAATACAAAATCAAATACATTAAATAATATTCTATTTGCTATTCCATTAGTCATCTAACTATTTTTTATTTAGTAAAATCGATAAGTTTTATATTCTCATTCAAGTAAAATATAGAAAGTATTAAAGTCGAAAAAAATTGTGACTGCGATATTTCGATGGAAATCTCTGACACTCAAAATGTTTATTTTCAGAAACTACCAGTCCATTATGTCCATCTATAAGCAGAATTTTTTTACTAAACAGGCAATTAAAATTTCATTTATATAATTTTTAATAATTATGTTTGGGGAGAATGCACAGTAATTATGTATGGGGAGAATGCCCTGGAAATCAAGGAGTGGATGAATGAGTGAAGGGGAAGATGAAAGGCAGGGGGAAACGGGAGTTCCCCAAGAGAACGTGCCCCATTTTCCACTCTATCCAAAGCAAAAATCCAAAACGTATCATGCTTGTTTAATCCTGCTGTGCTTGAATGTATGCGAAGACCGCATTTTCAAGTGAATGAACGATCAGCGAAAATAATGGTTGAATTTGTATTAATGAAGATTGATTTTATCAGAGAATGTTTTCATTGGGAAGAAGTAATTATTCTGGAGAGTATGTGTTCGCAAGAAATATAATTTTGAGAGGAAAATGGTCTTATTTCGTACAAACGAATTTGATTCACCTCTTCCGTGATGGCTCAAAACAATTAAGTTTTTTTTAATCGGAAGAGGAAAATCTCCCACTAATCTTTTTCTTACAAACATTCATACAAAAACCACTAAAGGGCGGAGGAATTAGATTCACTTCCCCTCACAAAGGCGCCTCCGCTTGTGATTTCGTATTTAAATGTATTCAGTGTGTATGCATTTATTCGGATACGACCGACAATAATAGGATTCTCCGGGCGTTGAGCTGTTATGAAGCAGGCTGGCTCTTGTCCATGTTCGCTGGCTTGCTCTTACCCCTTCTCTTCAGGCATCGCCTCGAGGAGGTTGGCAACCCTGTCGGACAACCGAAGAACGAGGCGCGGGGCCACTCGTGTTGGCAACACACATCGGATTTCGCGTATCGCTTTTGCAGTTTATCATTCCGGCTTTTATTTTCATTCGTTTTGCGAGATTTCCATTATGTTTTGTTGCTTGATTGACATTTAGTAAACTGCGAGTCAATGATAAAACACTGCGTTTTATTTCTTTCAACTGGGGATTTTATTAATTTCTTTACCAAAATATAAATTTAAAAAATGGAGCTGACAAATAACTATTTTTTAAATTTATTTTCGAAACAACATTTCTTGTCTTTGTATTGTCAGTGCAACCCAAATCTTCCAACCCAAATCTTATAGACCACAATTAGTAAAATAAGAACTTAAAAAAATACATCTGATTTGAAATCTTTGGATATTGCGGATCAAAACGTGAACAATACTCGTATAATAAACATAAATAAGAATGATTCAAAAGTAGATTAGTAAAAAGGATTAGTAAAATATTGTACAGTGAAAAGAAAGAAACGGAAAGAAGAGAACAATATTATATAGTCATTAGATGAACCTGTGCGGTTAAATCGCTCAGAAAATTCAATATAACCTATGCAAAAATATGAATATTTATTTCTATGTAGCACGTCCATTTTATTTCCCTGTGTAATATGACACATACCACTTTCCCTCATATCTCCTAGTTGTAGGAAAATTTCATTAGGTTTCGTATTTAGCATTAACAATTTAAAGAGGACATCAGAACAGATATAAATTGCATATGATATTATGAAATGAAGAATTATGTCACTACAAAAAGTCAAGTCACATTGTTTTAAAATAAATGAGTGAAGTAATGTCATTCCTTGATGTGATTTTTAAATGCTTTTATCTCGAAAAGAAAAACGTGAAAAATTGAAATTATAGGAAATAATGATCACACCTTTGAACGCTCTAACGTACGACACGTCATCTGTGAAATTTTCTCCGTTCAATTTGACAGAAAAGAAACGAAAAATCTGGGGTAGATTTGCGTATTAATGTACATGATGACGTTTGTGGTACATAGTAAACAGAGGAAACGACTTTGAGCATACAACTTTCCATGATAAATTTTAGCCCAAGTTTTTTTAGACATACTTCGTGGGCGAGCCGTGGCGTAGTGTCTAGCTTACTCACCTTCTACCTCTGGTGATGCTAGTTCATACCCTGTGTGGTCCATTTAGAATTCGCGGTGATGGACGAAGCGGTATTCGCGGCACGTTTTCTCGGGGTACTCCAGTTTCCCCTGCCTATCATTCCACCACAACATTCACTCGTCATCATTCACCTCATTCGCATGTCATCCTTCTCATTAGGAGGCCGTCAGAGCACGGACGGAAGTCGTGAACAATGACGAGGACACAGAGGAGCCTCAACGCGGTGTCCCTGAAAAGCAAATGCTGTTAGAAGTCATCTATGCCACAAGCAATTCTAATACGATATATTACACAAACACTTCGTCCAGTATATCTTCTTAGCTTAACTTTTCCGAATTTCTTCATTTTATTAAACGGTATTCATCAAACGAACATATGAGAATCAAGGCTCTTCATAACTTGCATCTTGTGATTACATCACTGGGTCTCCTTTTTGTAGACAATAACACGAAATTTCTATCCTTTAAATAATTAGTTAATCATTTTAAAGCTTGAATTTGTCCAAAAGCGCTGTAGCTTGAATGGCGAATAGTTGATAAGTTGTCCAATGTGATTTTCTAATTGGTGTAATAAGATATGCAAATTAAATAGTATTCAGTTGTTGCATCTTGTATTCGTAGGCACAACGACCTGCCGTGGAACCTGCGGCGTTACTTGCACAACCAGCTGAGGGACTTCCCCTTCTCCGAAGATCTGAGCCGCAAAGGTCCCTGGGCAGGCAACCGATGGGCACACACAGACTTGCAGCGCCTGCGCCGTGGTATGGTTGGAGCGCAGGTAAGCACTCGCGAAATAACCCACAGTATGAT
This sequence comes from Laupala kohalensis, assembly GCA_002313205.1. Classification (NCBI taxonomy): domain Eukaryota; kingdom Metazoa; phylum Arthropoda; class Insecta; order Orthoptera; family Trigonidiidae; genus Laupala; species Laupala kohalensis. Next base: position 67,739 of record NNCF01127434.1, on the reverse strand, counting down.
GAGAGATATTGGAAAAGTGAATAAGGGAACTACGTACAATACGACCTAAATACGCAGGACCAAACAGTGACTAATTAAAAAGTTCGGGCATATTTATTTTACATTTCTGTTTCATATTTCCGCATACATAACAACGCTACGATTCATGTAACAATGGATAGAGAAAATTCAATATGGCTGCCCAAGGAAGTAGAACAAAATGCCAACTTAAATGATATAAATCTCAAACTCATAGGGAAATTGCCATCTCGAGAATCGCTGTGCGTCTCAGTAATCAACTGATGTTTTGTGAGGTTAGTGTCAAGCAACCTTCATGTCTTACGATGTAATGGAATTGAAGGGCTCTNTTGACGAGCCCTAAAGCCCCCCAATCCAAAAAAAAAAAAAATGAAAGAGCTATATGTGCGATAAAATGTAACCGAGCGATGTAAGGAGAAAGACTTAAAAGAAATCTGGCTACAAATTTAAGAGAAAAATTCTTCAAAATTGTTGTAAACGTAATGAAAATTATACAGTGAATAGCGTGATTATGTGATTGGCCCATCTCAATAATTTTCAATGTGGTAACGCTGTGTAACACTGGAATAGTTCATGAGTACCACTAAAACGCAGCAAGTGATATAAAGGTTCGTGCTTTCTTTATAAAGTTTCGTTTGTTTGTGGCTTCCCACTTAAACATGAATCGTAGTATAGTTTCAGTTCTCCTAAATGTCGCTACAGACATTTTCAATTGTCAAAGTATAAACCCGTCTAAGAACGAAGAAAAATAAGCTAATATCTTAAGTTGGTAAGTAGTCCACCTTGACATAAGTGATTAACTCGGTAACCGAGACATCCCAGAATGTGCAGAAGTTCTATTTTTATGTAATTATTTGCATCATTACCCATGTTTATGAATTTAATCGCATTCTTCTGAATTTTTTCTAATTCTTCTATTTGATATTTTCTATAAGGATTTCATCCTGCCGATGCATATTCCAGAAGAGGCATAACAAGGGTTATGTATGCTAACTCGTTTGTTGTCGGATTACTGCATTTCTTAAAAAAAAAAAAAATTAATGAAATTTAGAAACTTCCAAGATTTTTGTACAACACTGTTAACCTGATCAGACCACTCTAAGTTATTCTTAAACATGATACCCAAATATCTGCATGAATTTCCTTCCGGTATTAAATATGAACTGATTTCATAGGACCAATTTTGCCTTAAGCGGGTACGAGTGAAAAGCTTTTCTCTGAATTTATTTTCATTTGATTTATATTTCAGTAAGGTCTCGTTGCAATGTTATTCTGTCTTCCGGGTTGTTTATTGTTCGGTAAATTATACAATCATCCGCGAATAATCTAATATTTGAACTAATTTTCTCAGACAGGTCGTTGATAAATGCTGTAAGTAGTAAAGGTCCGAGAACGGTGCCTTGTTCCACTCCTGATGTAACGTCTACTTCTTCCGATAATATTTCCGAAACCCTCACCCTTTGCTTCCGATTACGTAGAAATTCACGGATCCACCCTATCACCCTTTTATCTATGCCAGTATTGCATATTTTCTGAATTAATAAATTATGAGGTAAAAAATAAAACGCTTTTGGAAAATCTATGACGACTGCATCTATGCTCTGTCCCTTGTCTAACGCGTCTGCGATGTCCTGACATAACGATATTACTTGGTTTTCGCACGAGTACCCCGGTCGGAACCCACGTTGTTTGTCATGTAACAGCGCCGTTTTACTCCACTCTTCTCTTAAATCATTTGCTATTACGTGTTCCATTATCTTACATACAACCGATGTTAATCTCAATGGTCTGTGATTTGATACTAAAGTTTTACTACCTGATTTGTGTATCGGAACTACGGTGGCATTCTTCCAGTCTTGTGGTATTTGCGTATTATTAATTGAGATTTCAAAAATGCGAGTTAGATATGATACTATCGTTTCCCCTTCTAACTTTACGATATCTGTGGTAATCCCGTCAGACATTATCGATTTTTTATTCTTTAAGTTTCTTAGACGTTTTCTGACATGACCCGCCCAGACTCTTAACGGAATTACGTATTATAAGTTACATTCTATTGTTGTGACTTCAGAATTATCACTAAACACTGATGCGAAGTATTTATTGAATAGATTAGCTTTCTCTTCAGGTTTATATACTTTCGAATTGTTATTTTCCGAATCTTTCAAGAAAGGCACTTCTTTCTTTACCCTAAGGTTTATGACATATCGGTAAAATCTCTGTTTACCGTCGTTTTCCCTGCCTAAAATACCATTATGAAACGTATTCCGAGTTAAGATTTTCTCCTTATTTAATTATTTAGATAAACTTTTGAATTTACTTTGTAGTGTTACGTTTGCCTTGCTTTGCGCCCTAACCTTTCTTGTTTTTCTTTTAAGTTTCCTAATTTTTGAGGTGTAATATTCTGGATCTGATTTCGATTTAATTGTTTTGATTGGAACGAATAGTTTTGTTGCGTCCGTGATTTAAAATTATAATTTGAAATTTCTCCATAATTCTTCAATGTTCTCCGCTTCTAACGACCACTTATTGTAATATAATATAAAAAATTCTTGAATTGCATTTATGTTCGTTTTCTCGTATTGAAATATTTTCCTAGTCATTGGGGAATTTTGTTTTAAGTGCGTTGCCCGTTGTAATTCTAGTAGAACTGCTTTGTGGTCACTTATCCCTGGTATTACCGCGGATCAGAGAAATAAATCATCGGGCTTAACGAGGAAAACATCCTGTAAAGCTTCTCCCCTAGTTGGCGCTGGTGTAACCTGTGTTAACCCCCCTTCCCTTACCATGTCGTTCGCTAATAACTGTGGATGACCCCTCGCATCAACTTTTCCTTCCCATCTTACTTCTGGAAAGTTTAGGTCTCCTCCGATTATAACGTGACTCCTAAATCTATTATCGATCTTTAATTTTCTCAAGTATTTCTATATCTGTATCCGGTGCTCGATATGCTGCTACTATTTTAAATTTGTTTTCGCAGTCTTTGTTTTCAATTTGAACGCCTAACAACTCATGGTAACCACGTGAAAATATTAAAGAGCTGTTGAAAATATTTTTAATACTAATAAAAAAACCCTCCACCTATTTTATTTTGTCCCTTCGATAAATTGCATATCCTGATCTTCTCCACTCTGACTTTCAATAGTTGTCTCAATTTCACATTTCCTCGTTGGAGCTCATCAATTTGCTTGCTAGCGATTTGCAATTTTTTTCTCCAACATTTGAATCTTCTTCCGTCCGAGTTCTCTCTATTTTTGATGCACTTATCACATTTCCATTTTCCCAAGTCCGCAACTTATCTTTTCACGCAGCCACAGCTGTAGTGAAACCACTGACCACACACCGCACACTCTGCCCCCGAGCTCAGCTTCCTATCGCAGCCGCTGCACATTATCAACAGCGTGGTTTTGCCGTGAGTCGCGCTATCAGGACCAGGATTCGACTCGATTCCACCAATTAATAGCAATACTGTCACTATTACCGCACTTAAACCACTCGTTACCATTAGCGTGTCTTCTTTTCTTCCACCTTCAAGACCCTGTTTCCTCATATTACTGAAGCATGCGGTCCAGGTACCCACTCGCGCCCAGTAGCTTTCTAGAGAGCAGCCGATCGCCTAATCCTTTTACCTGGAGCTCCGCTCAAGCACGTCTTCACGCAACGACGGTCACTAAGGAACTACGCCCAAAGGAAAGAGATTCGTTTTATTAATTTATTTATTCCTTTTATTAATACGAAGATATTCTCCGAAAAGCGTCACCAAAGCCATTGACTAAGTTTTATGAGACCTGATGGTGACCCATGCTCAATTGTTTAGATTACTCACCTTCTACTTCTGGTGATGGTTCAGACCCGATGATCCATCAAACATTTTTTGTCGCGGACAATTCAGTGTACGTAAAAATGAATTTATTATATTTTACAAAACTGTTCGTTTAAATGAAATACAATGCTTTTAATTTACATTCATCCTATTAATATTAGCATGAGAAAAAAAAACGAAAATAATAGGTAGGTAGAGTTCTTGAAAAAATTACAAGAACAAGGAAAAAAGCCCTCCAACACATAAAACTTTGTCTGAAAATACTTACCAAACCAGAAAGTTTTTATTAATAATACCTTATTTTTCCAATAATAATATTTTTAATATTAATTAATTTCTGTAGTACAATTTTTAGATAATACTGTATTGAGTTTAATTATTTCACACAGTTAATATAATTGAATTTCGAGCATCTGTATTATGTTGATTTTTTCAGATTTCTCCATTTATTGATTTATTAAGTGTTATTCCACAAACTCAATCCCGTAGAACACTATCTTTTGCAGTCTCCCCATCAAAATACTGAACAAAAACGCGTATTAACCCTGAACTCTATATGTCTTTTTGACATATTTTTTCCCTCTTGCATCTTGTGGTGTAAAGAAATCGGGATGAAATGAATAAAGACTGATACAACTGCTCTTTGATCATCGTATTCCACCACGAAGCAAGCACGAACCTCGGGAAGAATCTCCCAATTCCCTTGGAATAAGCTTCACCTCATCCTGGTTCTCCCCCTACACCCTCCATTTTCTTTTCTTTCTTTTACTACGATCAGGGAAGCTTTGCATCAAAGAAGATTAAAGCTGAGCAGCGCAATAATCTTGTAAAGGATGCGGTTAAATGAACTACAAAAGATATATTTTGGAAGGGACAGTATTAATTGAATTTGTATGAAAGGAGACCATTCAAATGCTTCTTCTTTTCCAACCGGGGAAAATTTGAGAAAGAATCCACTTTTATTCATATTGGTAAAAATACATTGATATCAATTGATTGCTTAATTACAAAAACTGAATGTTTATGATAATAACTTGTGTGGTATCGATGAAATGAAAGCAAAGTGCCATAACTAAAAATTAACCACCGAAAAAAATCCATTTTTAGGCTTGTAATAAAATTAATAATTCCTTTAATAAACACATAATATTTTGCATTATTGTGGAAGTGAGTTTAATTTCAAGAGATAATTTCTAATAGAGATAACTATACGCCATTAGCAACCTTGGCTCAATTCCAACTAAAATACGACAGTGGAGATATGTCCGGACAGTCGATATGCAGACAAAAACACCATACATCAATGCGAATGTAATGTTATCACTTGCATTGGTGGACTTAATTAATAGGATGTTGACAAGGGAGATCCATCTAATAATAAATTATGATGGAGTGCATGAGGCTTTTAAAACAATATTTACGAAAGTCTCAGTAACATGTGTCTAATCTAACAATACCGTTTCTACAGCAATAATTCACAATAAAATGCCTATTATATTCAATTCTAAACTGTATTACAACAAAAATAAAGGTAATGAGACAAATGTTATTTATGTGATCAAGACCGAAAGAAGAAACAATATTTTCTATAGTTATTTCCTGACTATTACGATTGTTTCGTGCAGTGTAAATTATTGGAGGTTATTTTGAAAGTACATCTTAATTTGAAAAATATCTCACCTACTTTCGGAATAAATTAAAGGACATGATAGATTTATTTCTTAATTTATTTTTCTTACTGAAAAAGTTATTTAAGGTTAACTGGTCATAATTGTATCTGGAACCAAATTTGGTTCGGTTCAACTAATTGTGCAATACGCTAGAATGAAGGAAGTAATTGACATTTTTGGAGAACCTATTACGTAAATACATTAACAATAAATAATTATTTTACGTAAATAGCACTCTTTAATGTGACTTGATCATGAATGGACTTGCTAAATCGTTAAATTGTTTTAAAATGTTATACAAAAGTATTTACCCATAATTTATTTTGGTTTTCTGTTTATGAATTTTTGGCAGTATTAAAATGAAAACTGAGTAAGGAATGTAAAATAACTCATTGTCACGTTACACATCTATTTATGTCAACTTTTGAAAATGAAGATATGCGCTAATATAACAAAATAATACGTAGTTGTATCTCGATTTTTTTTCGGGTGTTCAGACTACAATTTATTTCAGCACATGTTAGCAATTTTTTCTAAACGAATAATATTAGCTTGCCCCCTGAGACAAAATTTTTTTAAGTAGAATTGATAATATCACGAGAGTAAAATTTGTCCCAATAACGTTTCGAAAGTTTGACGGTATAATTTGCCTCAATATTACCTTAATAAAATGCATCAAAAAATAATTAACAATCTGGTATTATTAATAACAATAGCAATTATTTATTTAAGTTATTAATATGATATTAATTCTATTAATATAATATTATTATTAATAATAAAAATTATATTATTCATTTCAATAACAATTATAACTAATAACTATTACTAATCTGGTAAAACTTTTAAAGGTTTAAAGGTTTTATTAGCCCCATTAGCCCCCACCCTAGATTCGCCACTGGTGGCAAGGAAATTTCAGTATAAACTTTGCTTTCAATGGTTTGCAATGCTCCGTCGACTCTATTGCGAAGAAGTCTTCTGATTTTCTTTACGAAATTCTGAGATAGGATACAATACAGATTACAACAAAACGTTTTAAAGATTTCTGGTGTTGGTCTTACTTGAAGAGAAGATTTGCTTTGTTATTGAACTTTGATATTAATGTGGTTACTGATTCGGAGATCCCCTGATATCGAATTATTTATAAAGAGCAGCATTCCTGGTTCATTATCAATGCTTCGCAAATGTATCCCGTAGACAATGCAGATGTTCTGACATATAACCAATTTTCTTTTAAGATCATAGTGATTGGTGTGTTCTGCTGCATTCGTGAAGCTTGCGGGAGTGATGCAGTATTGCAAAAGTACATTAAGCGAGCGTGACCACATGAGTAGAATCCAATTCATATTTTTTTACCTCTGTCTTACTAATTAATGACCACAATAATTTTTTACTCCCAAACCACCCTTAACTACTATGATTCTGATAGCTTAATTATTAAGCCAGCGTAGCACTCTGTAATGTATTACAGAATCAAACTAGAAAAAAAATCCAACCCTTGATATTTTTCTCACCCCACTTTAGGTCTATACCAACCGCCAAAATTGTTTATCCACGAATTACCTTAAACAACAATGGCATTTTAATTTAAATATCAATCCATAATGTCACTTGGTAATTAATCCTAGATCCACAGTGGAAAAATTATACCAAAGCCAAAACATATCACACATTTTATTCTAAGTCATTAGCACCCTAAAGATTTCTTACCCTTAAACTAATCTTAACAAGAATGAGTTTTCTTTTTCAGTATCAAACCCACGAGGCATTTGGTAATTAATTCTAAAAACATCGAAGAAACGCAAAACCGACGTCAATTTATTCCACATTTCTCATTCTACGCAACTGCCACCATAAAAATTTCTTACTCCTGAAGTACCCTTAACAAGAATATTTTTTCCATTTCAGTATCAAATCAGCGTAGCATTTGTTAATTAACTCTAGAATCAGTAGAAACACGAAATAAATTCCAAAACATATCACATATCTCATTCTAAACCATTACCACACAAACGATTTCTTACCCCCCCCCAACAACCCCTAAAAAGTCAGCGCCAAAAATGCTGCGTAGATGCAGATGGATGCTACTTACAATATTTTATATGGAATGTATATTTATCGCCAATAAATCTTAAAAAAAAATATTTTTCACGGTACATTCTGGACGAACTTTGCATTTAATATTTTATGTGGCGAGGTCCAGACCATGTGGTCAATCAATATGTACGTACACGTCGCACTTTGGGTAAAATAAGAGAGAAATTATGTTTCCGCGGACCGTAAGGTATCGAGCAAACTTAGTCAGGAACACGTGATGGAAACCCAAACTGACAACCTTACTCTGCCCGGAGAACACGGGATCAAATCCCTGGTTTTCCGAACCCTGACATGAAAGAAGCGAAGATCTTCGGATGGGATTGTTCTAAGGTTTGAAAAACACACGTGTGACGGATCTACACACAGTTCAAGTTCATGATCGTATTTCTGCAATGTGTTTACATTTTCAACACCCTGAAGAAAAATGAATTTTATGTATTTTCCGGTAAATAGAGTTGGGAATAAAATTGCGAGAGGAATGGGTCAATAAAGATATTGAACCGAAGGAAAAAAAATGAGTAACAGGAATAAAAATTGAGTAATGGAAGAAAAATGAAAGAATGATCATAGCCTCATTGTGACAAATCAACAAATCATTACTTTCAAAATAGCACAAACAATTTAATTATATAACGTATTTACACGGTGTTATTCAAAATATTAATATTTCAAGAGAACACGGGAACAGTTATAAATGTTGTGATCTGTGATTGAGGTGAATTTAGTGTCACATATGATTCACTTCGAAGTTTTAAAAAAAATGTGTTTTTTAAATAAAATTTATTTTTATTAAACGGTGTAAATGGTTGAGCTTAAATATTTAAAAGCTGGTATATTTTTTCGATCTCAGAAACGCGATTTGTCTCGATAAATATTTCTTTTTGTATGGGAATAGTTTAAGAATAATACAACGATAAGGTAAATATACATCTAGGCGCGCAGAGAAAAAACAAACCAACTCCTGTGTACGAATACAAGCACATTAATAAGCCAAGAAGCGATATCGTTAGATGCATAGATATTATAATTCTCGCCTCAAAACTTTGCACTGCACTCTCATGCCGTAAAGAACAAACACAACCACGCTACTACTCCTTTACAAGTTTTCTTATCTTCCGAAGAGTAAATTAACGAAGTGAGGAATAATTTGTAACTTTTCTCTCAGTTCTAATAGCATTTTATCAGAAGCTCGGAACTTTTCCAAAGCTCTATCATTAATACGAGGATAGAAAAGATGAACCATGCATATGGATTTGTGTGTTACAGTGTTGCCACTTCGAGTTCGTTAATTAAGACTTGCAAATCAGATGCAAGTTCCTTGTAAGTCTGCGCATAAGCTTTGCTAGCACTTCTGTGTATCCGCAGACTCTAGAAAACTTTTCGACTGCTTTGCAATAAATCTTTTGAACTGTTAGTGCACCCGAGTGAACTTAATTTGTTTATAAAGCACAGCGTAGACAAATTTCTTCCGCGATGTAAGAACATGGGTTCTCAAAGCCACATAAAATTTTCGTTAATTGATTTTGGGGAAATACGTAAATCCGAACTTTGGATTCACCGAAGCGAATAATCGCATGCTAACCACAAAAATTGAAATTTGCGATGTATGTACACATTAAGCGCGGAAGGAATAACTTTTAAAATAACTTGGCAGTATTCTATGTGAGTCCACATCGTTCTCTCTATGACTCGCGAATATGTTACAATATCATGACGAAATATTTCCTACCAGATTATTACCCAGCGTTACCTGCGATTTTTCTTACATTAATCTTCTTTTACTCAGGAAAAAATAAAATATGTATACATTGGAAGGACAAAATAATTTTTCTCGTTGGGTTTTAAAAACATTCTAATATTTCAAATTCAGAATAATACAAATCTAATACAAAACTTGACAGTGTACACCACGCATTCTAGCGGGAATTTTCGCTTCCAAGGCACGATGTCGCTGCACAATTTCTTTAAAGTTAAAGTAAAATATAAACTATATATCGAAATTCTACTATTTAAAGGCATTTTTTATCTTTGTAAAATGCACAAAACGATGAACCCCTTAAATTTTATTATGATTGAATTTGTTTGTTAGATTACTTACAAACTTTTTTCTGTCTTAAATTGAAGTATTTTAATACTGCTATTTTTATAACGTTTTATCGATATTAGTAATGACTAAAAAACATTTCACAAAGTTTTCTAAAACACAAACGAGTCAGAGAGTTGCACAAATTTATTTCATCCTTTTAAAAATATTTCTTCCTTATATCTTGACAGTGGAAAAATAGGTCCTAGTTAATGAAGGGATTCACCCAACTTCCATAAAATATCCTTTGATAACCAGACTTGAATTTTTTGTATTGATAGCAATTCCAGTATTGCAGGACAATCTACGTGAACCGTGTCTGTAAAATATACTGCCATTTATCAAAAGCATACAACCACGAATGCTCCTAAAAGCAGCGAACTACAGTGCCATTAATCCATGCTTCAACCAAATTTAACATTCTGACAAATTGGGGAACGTTCATAACGTCAATTCTACCTGTGCTGACGGCGAATGTTTATTTACACACATTTGACATTTAAGTATGGCGAGGTAAATCACGCTCATTGGTAATAACGTATCATGAAATGATTCAAACTATAAAGCACTGAGAAGTTTGCGTAACATTTCATGATAATTCTTAAATAATTTATAAACAAGTGAAACAAATCAGGATTACCAGACAATTTTTTTTTGCTAAGAAGGACAATTTACTAAAATGCAGGACATTGCATTGAAAAGGAGGACATTTTATACAAACCTACTAAACAATAACAAAGCGTATACGTATAGAACAAAGAAAAGAGATATTTTAATTATGAATAAAGGATTCAAATTTACGTGAAATACAAAGCGTAAACAAATGTATTTAATAACTTTACTGACTTTTCCTGCTTGAAATGATCTTTCGACTAAGAATTCTTTCTTACCAAAGAACTGGCTTAGACAATCTACAGATTTTTTTTCGAACAAGATGAAATTTTGTTTATTTCCCACATGAGATTTTGATAAGGTACCCCATCCCTGATTTTGCACCTCTTAATGTATAATTTTAGTACTTCTAGATGGAATTTTGCACCCTTAATGTTCAAATTTTGGAGAAAATTACTGCCTACTATGTTGTATAGGTCCCATGGGGTACCGCCCCGGGAGCTGTTGCGCAAAATGTGTACGTAAAAATATCCGTAAACGACGAGTATACGAATCCAATCCATAGTTTTTTGGGGCAGACACTCCTGATGTTATTAAGTTACACGTTCATCTGCCATGTGAGTGTAGACATCCATAGCAACGTCTAGATGTGGAGTTGGGAAGGAGTTAAATGTAAAGGTACTCGCAAAAGACTGATAGGAGTGTCGAATCTATAGTTTTTTTTTATATATCCATGACGAACAGTGTCACCGCTGGGTTTTCCCAATCCTACTGGAAAGCGCACTGCTCATAGGCAAGTGTATTGTGATTTACGAACTCATGCACTCATGCACTTATTCGTAGGCTAAGCGAGCAGGAGTTCCACAGCGCTCTACCGCTTACATTGCTATAGAAGGCATTTGCCCGCTCAGCCCATGTAGACGCAACATCGGGCTTCGGCGCGGTGTCTGTGACTGAGCCCTATATATATACTGTCTCTTATACACATCTAGATGTGTATAAGAGACAG
>NNCF01127434.1:33934-56421 GCA_002313205.1 Laupala kohalensis | reverse complement strand
ACATGCAACTCCGTGTTCATTCAGCAAGTCATTGAGTCTGGTAAAGATGTAATATTTTGCTTAGAGACAATTTTTCATTGGTGAAACATTGAGGATCCAACGGAGACGTATGTTCTTTCCATTTTCGATGCCCTTAAAGTTTTTCAAAGATCCGCCAGGCGGCGCATAGCGTTCTCCTTCGTTCAAACGTCTTCTGTAATGCGTGCACGCGAAATTTCGTGAGCAGCCACCGTCAATCTTACCCTAACTATCCTCAGCCTAAGACGAATCTCGGATCATCGATTAGCCTTGGCATGCGAACTTTAATATGATCGTTTCCTCGCTACCATGTGCATATAAATTCTAGAAATGTAATTATTATAATCATGTTAAATTATGGATAAAACCCATGTCAGAATTCGTGTGGAACGAAATACTCAATTCTCATCGTGATGACTAAAACTCAGGTATTGAATTTGATCACTTGAATAATTCAGTACATAATTGATTTACTCCCTGCAACTCTGTCATGAAATATATTTATTGCAATTGTTATTATGAATCCGTTTATTAAATATTTAATAATTATGGTTCCTTAATATAAAAATATTTTAAGGAAGTCCGGAGACACACTGATAAATTTTCATAATACGAAAATAAACTAAGAAACTATTCATACTTCATAACAGATTTAAGAGAGAGTCATAAAGGGCTACATATTGGAAATTTCAATAATTTCCAATCAGGTTTTTTATAATGATCCATTTTTGAAAGAAAATTCCTTTTCAACTTATATTAGCACTACGTTGAGAGCATTAAAATAACTATTTTTGTGTAATTTTCAAAAGACAATTTACACTAATTCTAGGAAAGTGTTTTGAGTAGTTCGTATGACAGGTTTACATCATCTTAATAGGAATTTTTCTATTATAGGCATTACACATTATTTCGTATTATTTATTTGTTTAATCCTACAATATTTTTTAATTTTTATGGCATGGCGTATATTGTGTGTTTCTAGTTTGTTCGATGTCGGCCATTTCTATCACAATATTAGTTTTTTATCTCTACATCTTAAGTACTTTTTTTATAAACAGTAATCTATTATCATTAGATTTCTAATTTAGAACTGAAGATGATCTATAATAGTGATATATAATAGTGTGCTATTTCTGTAAAAATAGGATATTCACTGAAATTGACAACAATGTGGTTTCATTGCATCACTAAATTTTTCAGATGATATTTCGTTCCCCATTCACATGAATACAAAGTACGCTTCTCGTTGCAGTTCTGGTCAGCGTATGTGCCCTGCGGTTCACAATACTTGGACTCAGTGCAGCTGACTTTGGAGCAAATCGACGTGATCAGACGTCTTGTTGACAAATATCCAACACACATGCAGCTCGTCACATCAGCACAGGGTGAGTCCATATATATTATCGGTTTGTTCTTATTGGATTTATCTTGTCTTTGTATTTTCATTCCATAAATAATTTCTTTGCTTTTCAGTTATTTACAACTATAAATGTATTAATTTTCTCATTTTTTTGTGTCTAAATAAAGTTTCTGTGATTAGAACCCATAGAACCTTTAAATTGTAAAAAAAAACGTTAAAAATCAGTCTGTCTCCGTCACACAGGGTTTCGCAGAGTACAGTGTTCCGTAATTTCTTTGAACCTTCAAAGTTGAGATAGCCCTTGAGATCAACTAGCAAAATTTAAAAAAAAATGTGTTTGTTTATTTTTTTGTTAAGTAGGTTATCAGTGAACAACTAAGGATGTTAATTACTTGTGTTTTATATTAAGCAGAAAAAATGGATTAGACCACAATCCAGAAAGGTGAAAAGTAGGGGGATAGAACATGTCTCTAGTGAGTATATTAGTCTTGCTGGTACAACGGATTACCTCAGTAGCATCAAAATTCAAATGAAATCTTAAAATAACGCGATAGACACGTACTATCGCTATTATTATTAATTAAAATAAAACCAAACTGTAGCTACATCATCCGTATTTATTTTAATCTCATAATCAATCTAAATTATTAAATTCACGATTAAATTCATATCATTGCTTCATTTATTTTTCATGTTTCGCTCATTTTTGTCGTAATTGTTAGAATTTTTCTCCCATGCGTGAAAGTAATCCTGACAAATACTTAAACGTCATTCGCCTTCTTCTTCACTTCGCTAACAATGGGTTTCTCTGATCTCCACGTCGAATGTGGGATTTTACGATCCACCATTTTCAAAGAAGCATTCTCCCTTATCAGACGATGAGATTCCTCCTATTTCTATCCCATCCTCATTCCTGTGTGATTTTCCGGAATTCCTCAGAGTTTGGGGAATTACTTTTATACTCTTTGTTTGGGAAGGGACTTTCAGTTTGAGAGCCGTTTGATTTCTGATCTAACTGAAGTTGGATGGAACGTCGAGAGAGAAATTGATATCGAACAAGAAGAATGTTCACTTGTATTTCTTCGCAAAGAATGAATATTTTATCAATATGTTTTACTTTTGAATAACGTGCGTTCATGAAATTGGTATTCAGTGCATGAATAAAAGTATTCACAGAGGCAGTGAAGAACAATGTCAGAGGGAAAGTAAAAAAAAAACTATTTACAGACAAATTACATACAATGAAGAAGGTAGATGAGGTGTGGTTGAACACTGGACTGACAACAAACAATTTAATGACAGGAAACTTGAAAATAATGAAAGAATAAAAAGCTGAAATTCAGGTGAGACTGGGATGAGGTGAGACGATTCGTTCCTTCAAAGATTCAGTTTGGATGGCGTTGGGTCGATGTCGAGTTGATGAGCAGTTAAGGTTGAATTGCTGACCGCTTATCACGTGGCGATTCAACGGCGTGCCGATGCCCTCACGAGACAATCTTCTGGTCGAAAATAATTCCCCCAGCTGTCGCCTGGTACAAACTGAAGGGGAAGTCGTCAGCTTGCTTGTCGCATCGAGTACTAAATCTGATTTTATGTTACACCTCGGACGAGTTTTGCAGAGAGAGAAAGAGAGAGAGAGAGTTGTCCAAATATCATCGCTAGCTTTGGAGACTCGCGCTGCTCGCGCGACCGGTTAGTCCGTCCGTTGATCGTTTGATCGATAGCGTGACGTCACAGATTAACCGTATATCGATCGTTCATCTGGCTCGATGGCGTGAATATTCCGTAATGTCAGGTTATTGTAAATTGTTCTGGCGGGAAAGTGCAGCCTCGTGGATTCCATTATAATTAATAAATGAGTCTGTAATTAATTAAGCCAGTCACACTATGTCCAACCATTTCATATATTTTTTTGTAACTTAAAAACGTAAATTTTGAATGGATCAATGAAGTTTGAAGGACTTGTTCACAGAAGCTCAACAATCGAGAGATTCCACTCAATTGGCACAAAGAGCGTAGAGTCCACAGATTGTTCACATGTCTAATGAAACGATTTCTAACAATGTCGGAAGAGAAGGAGAGCAACAAGAAAGATCATGGGGAAAGCATGATCAATTAAATGGCGTTTCTATGTTGCTCATTGTTGCTCATTGTTGCTCATTCAATGAGCAACATAGAAACGCCATTTAATTTATCATGCTTTGATAATGTTGCTAAAGCTCCACAATTACCAAGTATCATGAGGAAAGTAAAAATAGGTATTGTTAGAGGGAACTAATTAAAAGATAATTACTACTCTTAAAATATAAATCCAACACGACACATCCTTTTCGGTAAAAGAGCCTAAAAAAATGTGGGAATTTAACTGTTTTAAAAATAGCACGCATTAATTGTATCAGAGCTTAAAGAAAGGCATAGTAGAAAACTTGCAAAACTATTCAATACAAATGTTCTAACATCGCGCATCTTATCCATCCAGTAAAATGTGTGACGTCACCCTAATCACGTGATACGCCGTTCCATTTCATTGGTCGTGGTGACAGGAATGGTCTTTTTAATAAAAGATTATTACATTATCGTCTCTATATGTTCTACTCAGAAATAAAATTTTTGCGACGTCAATTATGAACCGAAAATTCAGAAGCGTGTAGGAGATAAATGTATATATTCACATGTGTCCTTGTAGAATGGTTTTGAGCACGTTTCGGAGAAGCATGGGAGAAGAGAAATCCAGTGTGTTTTATTACGTACAAATTGTTTTAGAAGAATATTTGTTATAGCTAGACATGAAGATAACAGGACCTGGTTTGCGTGTTAGTTGAGTGAATATAGCAAGAAACGTTTTCTGTAAATGGGAGTTAATTTGGCTCCACAACATGGTTGGTAACTTTCCATTCGGCGCTTCTTATTTGAAGCAAGAAGTAAAGTTCGTCACACGCAGACCTCTTCGTGTCTTTCAATAATTTATTTTAACCATCAACATTTTAATATTTTTCCAAAGAGGGGGAATGGAGGTAACGTAAATACATCGGTCGAACACTTTCTGCATTCTCGTGTGTCCGTATACCAGCAACTAAAAACGTGTGAACTTCTACAGTACTCAGATTGTGAATGTTCTTTAATAATCTTCAAACAATTATTATTTTATTGCTTAGAATGTGAAGTTTCTCTATGAAACTGAAGTTATTTTAGTAATATTAGTTTTATGTGTACTCAACTTTGGCACGGTTGTGTACATAAATTCTGTAGCCCCATCCTGGCCCGGGTTTTTCTCCGTTTTTCCTTCTGGTAGAGGCGGATTTATTATACAGGTTCTCTAGGCTTTGTCTAGGGGCGTGTTTATTGTAACAATAAATCGTGAATTTAGTGTTACTTCAATTCTTATGATTTTTAAACACTATACTCAAAATAATCTATAGTTCGATAATAACATGTACATGTAATTTTTTGCTTAAAATTACAAACATATTGACATTATATAAGTATTATAACTCGCAGCTAACTTTTTATCTTATCTTGGAACTTTTGCTGAAATTTTTGAATCCGCCTCTGCCTTAGGGCCCTTGATCGGAATTGATGTTATTGTCCTTGCTTGCTTCCGGAGAGTAAATTAGTTTTTTTCCCTCCACGTGGTCATACGCAGTTTCTACTGTATTTTGACAATAAATTTATTTATTATTTTAATTATCAATTATATTTAAATTAAATGTAATGAAGCGCAGTATTAAAATGGAAGCGTTAAATATAAATCCATTAAAACCGGTCACTCGAATAATAATATATTAATGCATTTTTTTTCATTTAACGTAAGAGCTTTAAAAAAGAACTTGTTTTGATATCTTACTTACGTCATCAGTTGACAAAAATATTGTTTATAATATCGAACGAATATATTTTTGGTTCATCAAAAACTTTAAAGGAATTATTTACCAGACATTTCCCATCAAATTACTCCTGGCGTTAAATATCATAAAACTGTCATAAATTACGTGTCACGTCAGTCAATAAAACACAAATTAAAAGGACCATGTAAATATAAGTTGCGTGAATTTGTTAAGAAGTATTCCACGAGTCCAAAGAGTATGCCTTGAAACGGATTCTCATTTGTAAGAAACGTTGATATGCATGAAAAAATATTATGTGACTGATATTTTCGGAAACATAAACATTTAGAATTTTTCACTTAAGAATAAAACTCCTCTGGAGAGAAAGTATTGCATTTCTAGTTGATTACAAAACTGCTTGGTCGCAGGTGTTTTCGAAAAAAAATATAAACATTTAGAATTTTCACTTTAGAATGTAACTCTTCTGGAGAGAAATTTGTTGTTGATTACAACGCTGCTTGGCCGCAGTTGTTTTCGAAAAATATAAATAAACATTTTTTATGAATTATCAAAAGTTAATTCAAAGTGGAAAAATTCTGCTCTCATTGAAGCTTGCTCTTTCGACTTTCGGAAAAAAGCGGGTCTCTTTAGTGAAAGTGATAATTACTCCTTAGTATTTACCTCCAAATATGTGACATTACATCATCATATTTTTGCTACGTGACAGAAACGTATCGGGGTCATAATGTATGTAGACAAGATGACACAGAGCCCTTCGAGGTGGATGCGGGACTTTTACCCGCCAATGAAACTCGAGAACTTTTTTCACTGGTATCGATGACTTTCGATTGAGATGATTTCGGTACTAAAAGGATACTGATACTACGAATCTGATAATATAAGAATGATTTTAATAATTCCTTTGTTATTAATAGTAAAAAAAAGTTATGTGTGAAGAGAAAAAACGTAACTATGAAAGTCGTTGCACTAATAATGTGTATTCAACTGTTTCGTAGAACATGTTTAATTACCCGCTCCAAAGATGCCTGGTGTTTAATGTGCTCGCACAACGCATCCTGGAGACCGTATCACTTTTTTTCTTACACTATGCTGAAGTGTACTTCCCCGCGTTAAATTAAATTTTACCACGTAAATCATTTACATAACAGATTCGGAAACTATCGGATTTCAATTGTGTCTCGCTCGTAAGAGCCACCCACCGTCTCCACTCTCACGACAACCGCCAGCAGATCGATACAACTGCCGCTAACTGCACCGTCCAATAAGCATTTCTATGGAGGCTGGTAACGAACTTCTCAGACATATTTGTGAAGCTCTGCTTCAAACGGCAGCCGCCCTCCGCCTTTGCGCCTCGAGCAAACACGACCAAGTTCCCACCCCCATCCCCCAACACCACACATCCCCCCCATCCCCCCCACCCCAACTCTCATCATTCCCCCGAACGAAGATCTTAGTGACTGTGAAAGCTCCATCAAATTGCTCCTTCCCTTCTCGACTGGTTCTAATGCTTTTCGAGGTTCAGATTGACTGAAGAGTCAACACGAGGAGATTCAACATAATGAAGGGCTTTCATATATTACTACGCTGCGTGCAAGGATTCCAGAGTCATGATTCACTACCAGGAACCACAACCAACTCGATCTCGAATCGTTCATTCTCTTGGAATTTCAAGTCATTCTTCATTCGATTAACAATAACGAAAATTAACCACCAAATTTCTATAAAATCTATGCTTCTACATTTTTAACTATAAAAATTGTTGTTCAAAATATTTATTTAAATAATGCAAATAATATATAAAAATAATGAGGTGATTTCAATTTCACGATTTTCATCATTACGAGAGAGAGAGAGCAAGAAATAAAAGTAATGTTACGTTTCAGTTATTTTTTAAGGCACAGAAAATGATACAAGATTCGGAGATTTCTTCGTTGACTTACGAGTAGTAAGAGAGATACAAGCCAGAGTTTCAACCGAATCCTCTTTATTGTTCAATCCCTTTTTGACGGCATTTCTGTCATTGTCAGTGATTCTCCAAGCATAATAGAAACTTCTAACAATAATAACTACCAAAATAGGACAAAAAATTCACATAATTAAAATAAGATAAAAGTATACAGGAGATAAATGAGGAATGTTAGTGAAGTAGAAATACAATTAGTTAACATAGCCAAATCAAGAAGAAATATATCTTCCTTACAACCAAACTTAAGTGACACATGATACAATCCATCAAATTTTGAAAGAAAGAAATACATAGAAGAGAACAAGAAAAGGGTGGAAATGTACATTTCCTCTCTCTTATTTTGAAATGTTCTGTATTTGATAACTATTTTTAAAAGATATGTTTTCCGCACTTTTCCTTTACTTTCATAACTTGCGTGAACGTAAGTTATTTTTTAAGAGTTGCTTAAGCTGTTAATATGTTGCGCACTTTCTTTCGCTGGGAATTGATATTAAACTCAACATTTTACATTTTGCAGAAAAGTGAATTAGAGACATATTATTTTTATGTCGTAAAGAAGAAACAACAAATCCAAATATAGCAAGAAGTTTGTGTCACACAAACTGCCAATACGTGAAGAACATTACTGATAAAGCGAGGTTAAAAAAAAGTCATTATTTGTGATATAGAAATCACAAAAATTTGTGATACGCAGTATTAAGTTAAGTGGATAAAAAGAGAATTATAATTGATAAAAATCAAATTCGTTGGAATCTTTTTATTGTAGATGACAAACATAACATTCCATTTCCTATGATTACAAAAATCTACGAAATTCATCTTTACTATTTTTTGTACATCCGATGATGTCGGCGACCGACACTGGAAAACTGTTACAAAAGAAGTAGCACTATAAAGTTTTGATTGAGTTTTGAAAATTGTGAGATTCTAAATTCCGATAGCTAAAATTTTTTGTACCGAGTAATCAATGCGAAAAATAAATTCACTCTCCATTTCATCAGCGCCGGCAAACCGATATGTAATAAAATTAAATAATTAAATACATTAATCATATTTATTCACGAAGTTATTTTTTTCATTCCATCACGTCTGGCAAACATTTTTGTTGCGTAATGAAAACACTTTTAATTAATTGCCATGAAATGTATACACAATATCACTAAACATAGAATGTTTGGTTCAATATTACTCACGAAAAGTAATAAATGAGTAATAAAAGATTCAAATAAATATTGCAAGACACCCTGAATCCAATGAAATCTTAATGTCAGCAAGTCTTACTATCACACATAGAGCATAACTCCACGGACGAGTAGTTACTACTTACAAGAAAAAAATTGTTAATGCATTCAAAGTCAATTCCCTACTTTGGTTTGATTTCATTAATTTGTTCTTGAGTTATCGGATAAACACAGTTATTCACACACATACGACATCGACGCAAAAATTTGAAAACGTACTCTCCTCGAACCAATTCGTACAGATCTGAAGAGATCCCGAATTTTTTTTTTCGACCGACTACAATACTTCCTATCACTTTAATAAAATTCGTACTTGAAAGCAATTTGCTCTAATATTTTTCAATCAGATATACACAATTGAGAAAACGTGTTTTGCCAGTAGCTCTGAGCTGAGATATTCTGAAGAAAGAATTCTACTAAAATTATTCATATTTCGTATTTAGAATATAAGAGTATAGTCACAGAGAATGAAAGAGGTAGAGAAACAGAACAGCACGAAAAAGGAGATTGGAACTAATGAGACTTTTGATTTCACATTCTTATATATTAAGCAAACGACTTGTCTTTCGAGAGAACCTGTTTTTTTAAAACGATTAGTTCATTCATTATTAACCTCATTGTGGTATTTTACTGTCATGTTGTGAGGGAATATTTCGATATTTTATTTTCAAGAGAGATATTTTTTTTCACGTGTCGTGAAGCAATGGCGAAGCATATGTACTTGTCTTCTCTCCAGAGCTAGACAAAGAATTCGTTTTGTGACATAAAGTTTAAAAAGTTCATACATTTAGACTTTTAAAAATTATTACTTTCATTGCTCATGAAATAAAACCTCTTGTGTTAAGTTCTATTTTCCTCAGTAAGAATATTCAGAATTTTCATAAAACTCAATATACATTATACGAAATTTATTTAGCAATACTTCTCTGATATAGCTACTCAGTAGGTTTATGTGAAAAACCAATTCTTAAATAAATGCAACAATCTCAAGACTCTGGTGCATTATATTCTATTTCTTCAGGTCCGAGATAGAATATTACTTTGACATTGGAAATCAGTTTTCTTAAAACTACGTTTACAAAAACAAAAATTTATGTTGTCGGAGCAAACTTATATTTTGAATATTATTTTTTTAGATATAGGAGTTGATGGGAGTTTGGTATTCTGAAATGTTTCAACATGTTACCACGGTTTACGACTTAAAATCTGAATTGAGTACTCTAAAATCTTTTCAATGGCCTCAACCAGTTGCTTTATAAATTAATGTCGAGTAAATCAACAAGATGAAATTATAAACTTTACCTCTAATGTGTGGTTCTCTTATAAAATGTTTTTGGATGGTGATCTTCATAAGATCAGCTCTCGGAGCAAAATTGTTTATACCACTATGAAGTATAAAGTCATCGTTAGCCGCCTCTACAACATTGCTCAAGTTACGTAAGAGACTTATAGACCCAAGACTGAGGTGGCTGCACTTCGACAGCTACTCTTATGGAAATTATATAAGCGTAGTCTATGTCAAGGGTGATCGGTATCTTCAGGAACAACTCCGGCAGTACATTCTTTTCATCATACCCTATCTACAAAGAACAAACAAGTCTGTATTTCTTTACTTTTTGTATAAATATGGAAAGTATTGCAAAGGTGAAAATTTTGGATTGCGAGAAATAACCGTTTTGGGGTTAACGATAAAGCAGTCCTTAAAACTCCATTTGTCTGTGCCCCATGCTTCTGACTAAATGGATCATTTTCATTCACATTTTGTATTTGGAGTAGTATCTACCTACAGTCGATGCACGTTCTCAAGACAGTTAAAGCCTTTGAGTTAAAGATTATTTCACATGGAGAGCAAATTATGTTCTTGAATGTTTCTCGGAAATAAAAATAAAACAGTAAGAAAATGTGTACAGTAATTGATTAGATTAAAAGGAAACTATGTGTATAATTTTCTCTCACGCACGTAACATTATACAAGTGATACAATAGAAATTCCTAAGTTCTCAAGCATCATGAAGTAGTTTTATTCTGTACTTAAAAACATATAAGAATGTGTGGTTTCGTAACAACGTAATTTTTTCCCTTTAAAAATCCTGAGTATTCCGCTGTAGTAAATAGTGATACGACAATGATGGAACTTGTCCTCTGATACAATCTGATTCCTTTCTGACTTCTTCGCTGTTCCATATCAAAACGTAGAAGAGAGAACGCGAAGCAACGCATACCTACATTTCCGGGTCACTCCCCTTCAACTCTGACCTTGTTTAATTGACTGAGATACCTGAAACGACACGATTCCGTCTTCGTCTCTCGCTATTGTCTCATTCCTTCCAACATTTAACCCCACCCTCTCTCCGTTTCCAACACGTTGCTTTTTCCCCTCACTTATTTACTTCCCTCCTCTCAAGGCTTTCAAAGAGAAGTTTCTCGTTTTGCAGCACAGTGGGCGGAAACGGGAATTTAGGAGCGATAAACTCTTACTCGCAGAGGAGGTATCGACGAAACATGAAGTAGTAATTGGCCACGTGGATGTTGTGTACGAGTTTTGGGAGTCGAGGCGGGTGGTGCAGTGTTAGAGCCCCTGCGGCTAAATCAGGAGGTCACGGGTTCGAGTGCCGGACCGGCGCAATTTTCACTTTGCCGCGGACGACGCAAACTTCCCTCCCCGAATAATTTTCTCGGAAGTTGTGAGTTCATTCAGTTGTAGGGGTTATTTACCTCTGTCATAATTATATCATTAAGTTATTAACTTTAACAGTTTTTCCACGCTAAAAAATATATTTAAATCACATTGGTTTGCGACATCGCCCTGTAATGCATAACTAGTTCAGTATCCTAGTAACACGCCATGAATAAAGTGTTCTATTTATGTATCACCTGACGAAGACACAAAATTGTGATAGAAATATATTATTTTAGTCTGAAAACTAACCGATGAAGTTTACAGTATAATAATACAAAGAAGTAGGTACTACCGTAAATCATAAACGCACAACAAACAAACCAAAATAACGTGAACTTAGAAAAGCTGGCCAACAATGAATAGTAGTGCAAACTCAGTAGAACTATGTGAAAACCAGGAAAATTCAGACTAACATTTAAAAACATATTCATCGAGGTACGAACGGGCAACGCTCGATGCAGCTAAGAAAGAGGACAAGAATTGCAAAGAGGTATTGTATACAAGTCGGTCAACAATTCAGACCAAAATAAATGAAAACAAAATACAGAATGACAATTTAGTGCCGTTTTAATGTTATTAAAAATATTCTAGCTAATATGTTTCAGGGCTAATATGTTTCCGAAGTACATTATAAACCTCGGAATATCAGATTTCTCTTTTATATAGTAGTATCAGTAAAAAAAAAAATGTGTATCTCAAAAGGGCCCGAAGGTACCCACAGAATTCATGGAGAGTGGAGTTCCGCAATTACTAGGTCTTAGCGCTAGGAGAAGTGGCCAGTATCTCGACACGGCCGGTTTGACCCCAGGTTAGGACCCACTCTTCATTTCACAAATGGTCAAGCAAGCTTGGGAATGACTGTGGATGTCGAGGAGTAATAAAAATCCACACATGCGACACGGGATCGAACCTGGATATCCAGCTACAGTACAGAGCTCTATTGATCCACGTTGACTCCAGTAGAATAAGTACGAGAGAGTATAAACGATTTTTTTTTGTCAGAAACCTCCGTGGTTTCGCCGCACTGTGAGGTTCCAGGCATCTCCGCCCTCCTCCCGTCCTCAACCCCACCAACCCAACCCAACCCATCCCTCACCTCTTCCCTTCCTTCCGACACGCGTTAAGTCTCCGCCATCGATCTTGTCGGCTGACAGTCCTCGCGCCAAGCAGTGCAGCGGCGGGTGCTGTTGGGTGCTCGTCCCCATCCTCACTCGCCTCCCAACCCTCCATCCCGTGCTGCCGTGGCAGACAAGACACGACGTAGTACCCACCGCTCCTTCACCCCGTCCTCTGGTGCGGAACATCTTACATCCCGCGTTGCCTCGCTGGCTGCGTATCCCACACTCGCAGCTCAATGGCACAAATACTACTCCACTCGACTTTCCAAGCTTTTACCATTAGAGTAATGCACGCCGCGAGACAAGATTTGCAAAGTTGCGTTAACATTACAAGATTCGGTACTTTGCGAATACATCTCATACCGGAAAAGAATTGGATAGTTGACAAAAATAAATTTTTTAAAATATTTCTCAAAGTTTCAAAAACATGATCACGAATATAATTTGCCAATATTTCTTAATATCTTGAGAATTTCGTTAAAAATAATTTGAGTGAATATTAAATATTTCAATATTTACGACTTTTACAAATACATAGTGTATTATTTATTGGGTAAACTTGGTTATTTATTAGGTAACCTGGATGATTTACATCATCTTCCTAGAATTTGTCAAGTACCGCGTTGCAACCAGAGAAAAAAAACGTATACGAGTCAGTCTTTAAATAACATGTTTGTGTAAGTATGAGAAAAATACACATTTTGGTACAAACTAATGAATTCAATTTCGTGATGATAATTTTTATATTTTGTTTCGGATACTGAGTATTGTGAAGTATATTTGTGTGTAATACATACCTCTGCCAACAATTTCTGAAAGGTTGTGTTTTACCATTTGTAGACAAACAAGTTATTATCTATGCTGCATCAAGAAAAAGACTGAAAATCAACCTGAGAAAATCATTAACTTGCGGTATGTGATCGTAAAAAGATAGTGGAATATAATTGGTACCATTATGTCAGCTTATCATAAACTCTTCGATTATACAGATCGCATTTGCATGACGATACTTCTTTTATACATTTGTACTGCTACCAACACACTTTAAACCTCTTTGACAACTTCCAGGGGTCAACTTCACTTTCTTTAATAATGCGTCAAATAATATGGTATGTTTATTAAAATATCAAAGAAAAGAATGTTGGCTGAGACATTAAAATAGGTGACATAATATAATCATTAAAAAGAAAAAGAAAAAAGAAGAATAGTAACTTAGTGTGAATTGATAGTTTCACGTACGTACATAAACGCTGAAAAGTGCTAAAATATTAATTTTTCCAGTGCAGATCATTATTTCGATAGTTTAGAACGTCATTCCGACAATTCAATAATAAATTTCGGCGAAGCCGTAATTTGAATCGGTTTATTAACAGTGAAATGGACTGATTTGTTTTTTCATAACCATAAAACAATATTTCTATTAGTAAATAAAATGGAATAAATTTGGACCTTGAGATATCAGCCTCTCATGACCGTAATTTTGATCTTTGAATATCGGTAATGTCCATTGACATTATTAAACCCAAATAATTTCGGTAATATTTAAATTCGTGTTTATGTGTTTTGTCAAAGTATTCTGCAATGGATATTACATCTCATCTATTTTATTTTACAATTACAATAAATTTTAAATAGCAAAAAAATGGTTATTCTTGAACTTCATGACCATGATTCTCGACTATGACCACACAAACCTGGAAGGAATATTGGATGCAACCCGCACGACTGATATGTATTACACGATGAGTGTTTGCATAACCTCTCCTATATGTGAAAAGGTAAATCCAATAATTCTAAATTTTATAGTTACTGTATTCGTATTAAAATATTTTAATTTTTCTTGTTAAATGTATGTGAACGATAAAATTACGAAATCTGGATGTCCGAAACATAAACACACATAAACTTAAAGAGAACTCGTGTTTTAGTAAGATGGTGACTTTGCACAACTGTTGATACCATCTTCTGATAATTTTTCGGCTACAATTGGGAGATGCATGCACTCGATTTATTTAACTTGAAATAGAAGTAATTGTCAAAACCAGTCGTTCACGATAAAAAATAAATCCAGTATTATCGTCATATTATATACTATAATATTCCAAGGAATAACTTTACATTGATAAGAACTATTAATTGTTACTAATGTAATACTGCACTAGATATAATTTCTTTCGTAGTTTTCTTTGACTATTTAATTTCAGTTATTTTTCTTCTAAAACACATTTAGTTTTTATAAATACTACGACGGTTAAACTTAATTAAATTTATGATACATAAATTTGGAATGGACTTTGAAATTGAAAGTTCAACAATAACATCGCTTTTTTAGATCAGATTCGGTTGAAAACGATTCTATTACACTTTCCAATATGAAGATGAAAAAGTTTGAATTTGTAAAGTTTCTCCGCTGTAGTAAAGTTGACGTACTGATTTTCATCATTTGAGGTTTCTGTACTCTTTCGACCATCCCATTTATTTGTGCGCCAACCACACACACCTAGTACAGTTTAGTTGGACGGCGGGTTTCGCGTGTTGTATCACACAATATTCACCACCCTTACATAAGTCACAAGTTCAAGTCGATTTATTGTAACAAAATGTCTCCTGATGCCAACCCCCGTGGGACATTAACCAAGTTTTGCTCCAATGCATCAGTGTGTTCGACGTCCATAAATAAGTAAACCTCCGAAGATCGAGTTTAGTTCGACCGTTTGCCGAGCATAGATTTTGTTCCGTGATTTCACTTTTATCTACAGGAAAAATACACAAGGGACTCATCCAAATAAATCTGAATATTAGAATAACTAGCTATCATCAATTGAATGTAAATAACATTATGGATGTTAATAAGAACGTTTACTTTTTTCTATACCTAAACAATACGTCAGATATGTCACAACTTCCCTCCATGTGCTAGCTTCAGGAAAGTTTCACGTTGTTTCATATTTAGTACAAACAATTTACTAGCTTGATGAGACGCGTCGGAGGGGGTGGGGTGGATTTGTTAGGTCTCATGTGATCAAGTAATATATTTTTCAAATAATGAGTAAAGCACCCTCTTATCTTGATGCAATTTTAAAATGCTGTTTAAATGTCAAAGCCTTAAACAACTTTTTATTTTCAAGTTATTATTTAGTGTAGTATTGTGAATTAATAAACTGTTAAATTCCACGTTTAAACTTTAACTCGCCATTGTTATGGAAATTAATCTTTGAAATTATTATTTTTGGCAATTGATGCAAGAAAACCTCGATTAGAAAATAATACCTTGCATTTTGAATTTTTTTGTGAATTACAGTACATTATTTCTAATAATACGTAGTGATCCACACAAAATCCTATAATGAGTAAAAAGAGTTGTGACACTGTCATTCCTCACGAAAAAAATAAACACGTACGACACTCACAAAATGGAGAGTTACGTTCTGAATAGGATGTTCGAGCAGAAAATACGAAATGGGATAAATGAAGTAACGTATCTTGTCCTTGTAGGACATTTGGAAGAGTTAAAACAACGCAAGGAAATGCTCTGTTTACCGAAACGATTTAAGCGTTCCCTTGAAACCTACTTTGGAAGTGCAAAGCCAGCGATTACTTAAGGCACATTACTTAACATTATCACACGTTCACCCGAAACGCAGAGAAAACAAGACCGGGAGTAAGCACCTACTTAAATTCCCGACCTTTATTTATAGTTAATTTTTTATTCAGAATGTGTAAGTAACCCGAGCGATTGTGCTAGTACGCCTAAGGGCTTCACAAGTTCAAACTTTCGTTATCCCGCGTGAGATTTTTGCAGGATAAAACTCTTCTCTTGTAGGAACGTGGTTATCATCGTTTTCTTTGTTTCCACCATTCTTTACCCTTAGAATATCTGTAGCATTGTGAGTATCACCGTGCTCTTTTCACATCCGTTTTTGTTACCACACTCATCGTACTCTTCTTATTTTGTTGTAGTTAGGAGCGTAGAATGGAGGAGTACAAAGTTTCTGAGAATTTGAAGAACATCAAAACTTTGTATGTTCGTAGAATGCACTCCCAATATACAATGCAAATCTTGTTTCCGCGTTAACCCGCAGAAGAGGAGAAGTATGATAACTCCAGACAAGCAGAAAGTACCGACAACAGTAGCGGGAACGTCTCGACTCCTTGCATACTGTTGAGCGGCAGAGTACGAGTTCGATGCCTTGCTCGGTCAAATTACGAGGTATTTCCGGGGAACTCCCTTAGCCTTAGGTGAATGTCACTTTTTTTGTACGTTCCCTTCTTTCTTCAAAAAGGAAAAAAGATGAATTAAATGATAATATATTTACAATTAATTCCATTGTATGATTCTATTATTAACATCTACCATTTGCATTTAACCCTGCAGTGGTAGCGTGAATGACAAAAGTCATCTATGCGAAGAAACCTTTTTTTTCTGAATGGTTTCATGGCAAAAAAGCGTGCGGTTAGATTAGTAAACGTAGACGTGTATTGGGTCACCTCAATGGTTGTAATTCTGCAATAATGAGTGTTAGATGATATCCATTCTACTTATTCTGGAACTACTTAAATGTTGTTGCAAAGTGTATTTTATGAACCAATTACGTATAAAAATTGAATTTTTAGATAGAAAACGTTTATTTCGGTGGCCATGCATAAAAGGTAATAAGAAATATTAATTAATATTGCTATTTTAAAAATAGGTGACAGATGGCATCTGTGCGACCTCTCACAGTGGATTCGTGGGCGCGACCATTGTTAAAATCTTTACCTGACGACCTTTTATGTAGACTTAATGTTCAGTATTTTACAAACACAACGTCCCGATCTTTGCTCAGGTCATCCTCATGAGATAACAAACTTGAACTATGACTACATAACTAATAGTTACACAATACGAACAAAAATCAAATACAGATATCATCATATGATATTATAAATACTTGATAAATGGGTAGTATTAGATTGAAGATTCAATCCTGCTATACCTTTAACGTGTAACATTTCTGATGTGACGAGGTTCAGGCCATGGTGTCTGCTCTTCCACCCAACCAAATTTCGGCGAGAAAAATTGGAAAGGAGAAATGTTGGATTTTCGTGCAATGTTAGTTACAGTACCGACACTCCTCTGGTATGGATGTGAAAAATCCAAGCTGGAAACCTCAGCTAATAGGTTTAACTCGGGCACTACCTGTGTACTGTACGAAGAGAATGAACTTGCTATGCTACGATTAATGTAAAAGAGTGGGAAGTCTGTGGCCTGTCTCCATTCCAACAAAAACAAATTTGATAAGAAAAGCATGGAATTTTTTAGCTTGATTTATAGTGACAAACATGAACTATTCAAGTGTTTCACAGCGGTGCCACCATACCTACTGGAATATTTAGTTATGCACCAATATCACAGCCACGAAATTCACTATGTAACTTTCATTATATTTGCAGCAATTTTGAACGAATTTTAACGTGAATTTGAAGCAAACGTAGACAGGAATGTATGTTACAATAGTTTCAGTATTGCGAGTGATAAGACATTTCAGACAACAATTCATAATTTCTGCACTGGTTCTAAAAATTTCTTTTGTTCTCAGTCTGTTGTTTTTATTACTAACCAATATTCTAATAATTATATGTAACTACGTTTTTGAGGTTTATATTGTAGAAGTTGGCATTATGTGTTTTACTTCCCTGGGCAACCACATTGAATTTTCTCTATCCCCCTTTACATGAATCGAAGTGTATCATTACGCCACGGATATCGTGACAACCGACAACCCAACATCTGTCCTTCCAAATTTCCTCACCCGAGTCACGGTTAGGTGGACGTTAGGCCTATACCTCGCCAAAAGACGTTAAAAAATAAATAGTTTTGGATTTTGTGAATATTTTTCTCCAAGAAATCAATGGTATACTCTATATATTGCTACGTACAACCTCTGATTTTTTTTTTTTTTTTGGTGATGATTCACAAGACAAGATGTTCATGTAGTACCATTCCACTCACTGAAAGTTGGTTGCTTTTCCCTACAACGCAAGGCCGAGAGATTACTTCGATCCTTCGACAATGCTCCTCCGTTGTTTTCTTAAGCGACGTTCAACAGAACATGCCATCTGCCGACTTGAGCTCGCACAAGTATTCGAAATATTCCAGAAGGGAGAGGGAGTCTGTCGTGCATCTGCTTGCGCTCTCGGAGCCTTTGACACAACTTCGCTTCTTAAGCTTTGTTTACTTTCCTTGCGAGTTCAAAGCATTTTTATGTTTCTGGAAATATTGAAGTTGCGGATTTAAGTTGATATAATTGTGTGTAGATCGTAAAAAGCGGTCGTGGATTTTAGAAACATCTTTTTATTCAGTAGATGGATATGATCACTACAGTAATTTAATTAACAAGCTGTTAAAAAGATATTTATATTACCAACTTCACGAAAAAGTTAACTCCTAGAGAGAGTTTACTTTAAAATACATTTTAGATGTGAAATCTGATTTGGTATTAATCGAGTCATTTTTGCCTTATTGTTGAAAAAAAATTACATTTAATAAAACTGATGTGGGAGTATTTTAAATAGAAATCAAACGAATTATAGAGAATAAATAATATGATAAGCGACCAATGGGATCTCTTTTGCTGTTTTTGTTTTGTATTTTTTTAAAAGTAAGATAATGATTATTAAATTGTAAAGAAGATTGGTATGGACAAATGTATAAGAACTACCCCCCCCCCTCACTTTAACTACGTTTCCAGTCACAACGAAAATTTTATCGAAATGTAAAAAATAATACTTCTGGGATTATGTAACATTTCCCAGTTATTACCAAGAAAGGTATCTGCAGTCAAAAAAGTGGGAACTGTCTTAAATTATACCCTACGATAGGCCCTTGAGCTTTGCGGACGAAATATTTTCAGCCCGCATGAGCGCAATGATTATGTCTAACGAATGAGTATTTTTATTAATTTTTATATTAAAGTGAAAGAATTAGATTTTTTACACACACGCAAGGCATATCTAAATATATGCACGAATTAAGTTCCAGTTTATCATCCAATTCATTATTAAGAAATCTTTTATTATGAATATAGAAAGTAATAATCAGGGCTTGGATTTTGTATGTTTTGCATATATATAGTAATTTTTAATGCATTTTCTTTAGAGCATAATTTGGACATTTTTAGCGTATGTATAAAGTAAATATTTTGAAATATTATAGATAAAAGTTAATGCCAAAAATGCAGTTTCAACTACTTACGATCATATTGAGGACAATAATTAATATACTCTACGGAGACAACCAAGGGATCAACTTATCAATACCGATCAAGGACCCTAATGCAGAGGTGGATTTAAAATTTCAGCACACTCTTATAATAAGTATAAAAATAGTGCGCTACATATAAAAATACCAACAAATTTGTATTTAATAGAATACAAAAAAAAAAAAAAATCACTTAACAACTATTATGATCATATCGTGACTATTGCAGTAACTCTAAATTCGAGATTGACTATTGCGTCCGCCGTCTCTAGGTAAGGGTCCAGAGCCTTTCTACAAAATCCACCTCTACCTGAAGGAAAATTCGAGAGAAAAAAAACGAGCCATTATAAATTAACTTTTAACTACTTTTTTCATTAATTAAGAAGTAATCATTTTATGAATACGACTGTAGAAAGTAATTATACTAACAAAGAACCGTAACTAAATAGCTCTAGAGACCTGACATGTTGGAGCAAATCCGCGTAATTGGACAATGCATCCGTGAGCATGTCGTCGTCGTAGACATATGTCCCAATGCCGTGAATGGAAGGAAGGAAGGAAGGATGGCAAACCGAGGGATAGGCTCTCCTCTCACATCCACATCATGTCGGTTGCAGCAGCGACGGCAGTAGCAGCGACGGGACCCCGCCCTCGCACCGCCGCCGCCGCCGCCGCCGCCGCTTCGCGGTCATCGATTTGCAGCTCGTGCCGGCGCTGCTGAAACTGCTCCTGCTGCCTCCATTTCGCTCGTAGAAGCTCCGTTCCCTCGCTCGCTCGCTTCGCTCAGAATGGCGGAGACGTCGAACGCACGGCGTGTTCCATTGCTCGGGGAAGTACGATCTCATTTGACGTTGTGTCGAAGATACAAAATAGGTGACATTACGCATATCCAGAAAAATAATTGAGAGTTTACTTATCGCATACTGGAGCTTACGCACTTGTATTTTCGTTTCTTACATTTATACCTCCCCGACAATTAATTTATTATTTTAATATATTAAATGAGAGATGGAAACAGAGTTAAAGGCAAATAATGTTGAAATACCCTGTATTGACATCGTTTGGAGCAGGGTGAATCATAAATAAAAAATGAAATATAAATAAATTACAACTTACGATATTTTCATGGATATTGAATTAATAATAATAACTTGATGGATTTCGATAACACATTAATGTAAGACAAATAAATTAATTATTACAAACGATGCTTATCTGAAATTATATTAATGGGAATATTTTTAGTCGTTTCATATTTTAAAAATTTGGATTGCCAAGTGAGTATCCATCGGATGAACATTACATATTTGTAAACAAAGGCAGTTACAAACTACGTATTCACACGTGGAGGACAATAAACTAACTTACTCTCTGGAATCAAGTGGGGGAATCATCCCATCAATTCCGTTCTAAGGCAGAGGCGGATTTAATATTTCAGCACACTAATATTTCCGTCCTAAGATAAGAATAAAAATAGATCGGGACATGTTATATTAACAGAATACCAAAAACTTGCATAAATAAACACATTTTTTTCAGAACTACATATTATCGAAGGAAAAAGTGTTCTGAAAATATTGCTTATAAATCTTAACTATTAAAATAACTCTAAATTCAAGATACGTTATTTCGTTAGACCACCCGCTCCTACGCGAGAGTCTGTATACAAAATACAACTCCATCCGAAGGAAAACCGGAGAAATACTCGGGTCAAGATGGCAATAGTTACATATTTTACTGTTCTATTGTTCTTGTGAGTTTGCATAGCTAATACCATACAATACGCAGGTATTTTTCCATAATTAAGTCCAAATAGATAATTCAAACTTAAATAAATAGATTAAAACTTACGACCTTTGATGGATAAATAATATTTTTATTTTTTGTAAATAGCTCACTACCCATTCTGGCCCGGATTTTTCTCCGTTTTTCCTTCGGGTAGAGGCGGATTTCTTATACAGATTCTCTAGGCTTTGTCTAGGGGCGTGTTTATTGTAACAATACATCGTGAATTTAGTGTTATTTCAATTCTTATGATTTTTAAACACTATTCTCAGAATAATCTATAGTTCGATAATAATTTGTACATGTAAATTTTTTGCGTTAAATTACAAACATACTGACATTCTATTAACTAGTAGCTAACTTTTCATCTTGTCTAGGAATTTTTGCTGATATATTTGAATCCGCCTCTGCCTTAGGGCCCGAGATCGCAATTGATGGGATGGTCCCTTGCTTGCTTCCGAAGAGTAAATTAGTTTGTGGTCCTCCACGTGGTCATACGCAGTTTGTACTGTTTTTTGACAATAAATTTATTATCATTATCATTACGACGTGGTTTTACGCTGTCGTTTTATTGGTTTGTCCCTCGTTTTTGGAAACTACTAGATACTGAAGATGACACGAAGAAAAAAAAAAATTTACGTTTAGAGACCTCAAATGATTCATTCACATATTGTAAACAATTATGCTATCCGATCCATTATACAGGATGTATCCGTGATGTTACAAACTTTCAGGGATGATGGAGGTGTTCTTGAGTAAACTAAGTTATCATCTCGTGACACAATATAAACTCATATCACTTGTCTTATATTACATAAATGTAAATGAATTACTATTAAATTGTCCACAGTTTTCGCACATTATGATTGCATCATCGAAATGTGTTATTAAATCCAAACCGCGGGATTTCCCAGTAACACACATTCAGTCACGAAATTGCTCTAAAATGTTAATTCTTTCCAGGGAATCATTCACTCATTAGCGTTTCGGATTTATTACATAAGCTGTACGATTCGGATAATTTGTACTGTACTGTTCGGATAATTTGTAAATCTCACCCCCGAAACTCTTGTAAATCTTTATTCAAGGAATTAAATATCTTAACACTTCCCTGCATTTATATTTATGAAACAGTCGTGTTTGTTAAGACCGAATTACTGAAGTGCCACCCTTTCTTTATACGAAACAGTCTCGTTCACGAACACTATACACGCAATAGTAGTAATATTCATCG
>NNCF01127434.1:1940-26750 GCA_002313205.1 Laupala kohalensis | reverse complement strand
CCTTGCTTGCATCCGGAGAGTAAATTAGTTTATTGTCCTCCACGTGGTCATACGCAGTCTGTACTGTTTTTTGACAATAAATTTATTAACATAACTTTTTTTGAATTGACTCCAGGATAGAAAAAGTTAGAATTTTTCTGAATAACGCGTCGTTAGGAAGTTATTTCAAGTGGCGCTTGGTGATGTGCCGCGGTCGAAAATTATTCTTTCAAGTTAGGGCCATGCCAAAAATAAAGCATCAAAAACCAAAACCAAACGACCTTTGGCAAAGTAAATGTATATTCTTCTATTAATCTGCCTTTCGACAATTTTCATTAAGAATAATTAGTAAGGTTTTTCTTCTTTACGTTTTGGTCGTCGAAGAAATGAAAACTTCTATTTAAAACATGCCAACGTTTCGGCCTTCATCAGAACTAGTTAAACCTCGCTTGTCTTCCTCATAAAGCACACGCTTCCTGCCATCATCCAAGCGTCGCTTACTAATTAAATTATTATTATTTACTTACAAATTAAATGTATATTTTCCATGAACTATAGGAGACGAGAAAAATGTTGATAGGTTGCGATGAAAATAAGGGTTAATTAGAATCGGTCTCCAACAGAGTATTTATTTAGTTTTAAATTTGACTATCGTCTTTTGAAGATCGTTAAATTTTTGTATCTTTATAAGATAAAAATGATGGATGAATAGAAGAAAACTATTAATGGAATTCAAAAAAAAAAAAACATTTTTAAAAGAAGATGGATGTTTTATTCCTTAATTGCCCTAAGAAGGATTTTCCAAGGAACAATATATGCCAGAGAGTCCAAATATTTTTATATCTAAAATGCCTATTCCGGTGTGTGCATGTTGCCATTTTCGAAAACTCTACAGCAATTTACAAATCAGAATCGCTTCTGACAAGATTCAATTTACCATGTAAGACAAATACGTTCAATCACTAGCGTAACGATATCGCGAAAAGAGAAATAGCTAACGTCGCATACGTCATCCCCAAGAAAAAGCGTAGCAAAAGTGACGGCTCCCCCCCCCACCCTCAAAAGGGAAAAAAAGGAAAGAAAGTGGTACGCTCGCTTAGACGCCGCTTCACCCCCGGGCTTTGGTGAAGGCCCTCGCGAGGAAACAAAAGATGAACGCGGTAGGTGGCGCTATAGTCTGCGACAAAAGAGGAGCGCGACGCGCCTTCGACAAGTGCAGGCAGAGTCAGCAGCATAAACGCGCGACGTCTCCCTAGCGACACGGATGATCGAACTCGCAGAACTAAATCTCTCTCTCTTTTGCACCCCAACGACCAGACCCACATCACATTCTTCGTCGACAGCATTTAGAAATGGGGGAAGTCGTCTCGAAAATAATTTGCTCTTTTAGTTATATTTTTCAGCAGTTAGGTTTGTTCCATAATTAATTTCTATAAAGATCTTTAAAGTAGACTTCCACTATTATTAACGTACATTACATAATCTAATTAAATAAATAATTAAAAACTCACTTGTTCACCTGAAGACAACTTAAATCCAAGTTGAAACGTAGTGAGTTCTTCACAAAATAAATAAATAAATAAACATATTATTCGTCCATAAAAGATCGTAAGTTTTTAATTATTTATTCAAAGTAGAATTGTTTATTCCATTAAATTCATTGAGAATGGAATAAACAAGGCTGCTCCAAAGGATGTTATAATGATAAATTATCAGCTCCATATTGATAGACGTCAACAATATAATTTGTTTCGTAATATTTTTAGCTGGTTAGTAATAACTACCCTACAATATAGTTATAGTATCAAATGTTTCGTTTCTCTGAAAGCTTTTACGTTCTTATATTTTAGTAAGAATCACGTAAAAATCCAACATGAAGCGGGAAGATTTTTCTGTAGTGTATAAAAAATTCATATATTTTTATAGATTTTAATGGTCTAAATTACATTATTTTTATTATTCACCCTAAGTAACCATCAAAAAAACCAGTACGTTTTTCAAGGATCTTAAAGATTTAGCAAAAAAACTTGAGTTGCTGGCGCAATGAGAAGCATTTCTGTGGCAACAAAATCAAGTGTGGATAATGAAACTAATGTAGTATACCGGTCAATGTATTTGTAAGAGTCATTTATTTTGTAAATATTTAAATAATAACAGTAATGAAATTATTAGAAAACTTTATATTACAATGTTTAAAATATTTGTCCCTAGCTATTTCGTGCTTTTACACCTTAAGTGGAAAATAGCATTATATTTCGAGTACTGGTAATTCAGCAACGAGTCCAAACATTCCTAATTTATCTTCCCTCACCCATACAATTCCATCTTATCTTACAGTTGCGTAAAATTATATTTATTCTTAGAATGCAATCTCATTCAGAATATGTAGTGACCTGCTTCTTCTTTCACTCTACCAATACTCGGTTGCTCGATCTCAAATGTTGACTACAACTCAAATGTTTTAACCCACATAGATTCTCTGTAAAACCATATTCTCTGAAGTGCACCAAGATTGATCCTCACTGATTTCGGGCGAGTTAATCTGAATGATCATGCGTTATCGAATTACATGGTTTCAGGCAATACTAAATATCTAGTCAGCATACGCAGAATCATCTCATCGCCAAANGGGGGGGGGGGGGGAGGCGGTATGCGTTTCGCGTAATTTCTCGTTCCTGGGATTCTACTCCGAACGTTCTACACAAATCTAATTTGTGTCGTATTCGATTACCCACAGGACTGATACTCTGTAAACTTGAAGAGATGGACCGTTATGTACTTCTCGTAGGTGGAAGTCTCCTATATACAATATTGATAAGTCACGAAACAATTTTTACGAATGGGAGCTACGAAATTCGTCTTTTAGAGATAACATTGAGAAGCTTGTTTAAGTATAATATTATTTCGTCATAACTGTTTTGAATACTTGTTCAGATAGTTTGGTGACACTTTTTAAAGTTGTTTTTCCCCTCTGTTTATTGTAACGCGAACAGTTACCTATTGGTAATTAATTTCTGTAACATACGACCAAATTTTGAACTAAACTTTGGGAGACTATTTTTGCACTCATGCCTTGCGAATGATCGTGTCATGAATCCATAATAAATAAAAAATAACAAGAAAATAAATACATAATATAAAAAAATATTATTGTTTTTGATAAAATCCCAACAAACTGAACTTTGGAATGATCTCTTAAAAGTTTAAGGGAAAAGTTAATGGGGTCTAACAGATAAACCAGGAATAGAATCTTACCATTACAAAAAATAGATAAAATTATTAATCAGAAAAGTAGTTTTGACGCCATTAAAATTTTAGATAATTTTCCTAACCAAAAATTTAAAAGTAACAAGAAGAACATTAAACAAATTATAATTGATGAAGCAAGGCATATAAATGAAATAGAAAAAAATCAAACGATAAGAATTTCATATTAGATTTAGAATAAAATTAAATATAATAATTAGGTATTAGTATGTAAGTACGTGCACGGATTATTCCCTTTGTGGGTGTTATTACTGTGTATTTACTGGAAATAAATAAATAAAGAAAATGACATTGGATCACAGTGATCATGATTGGATTACATGGCTCTCGCCGGATTTATATAAATAAATGTATGGACAATTAATTTGTGTCTTCTAAGATGTATGCCGTACCATGGGTCTTCTTATATATAAGAATAAAACATCTCTCTTATTTGGAATCATCGTATACGGATAATGAACCATTGTAAGACTGATTTTACTGGATCTCAACGATTTTGTTATAGATGTTCCTGCGTTAGTTTGAACCCTAACCTAAAAATTACATCATGAATATTACACTCATGCAGAAATAGGTGAAATCTATTCGAGGATTGAAGAACGTTTAACAAAAATTTTAAATATTGTGTGAAACTATGAAATTGATGTGAATACTTACCTCTCATGTTTATGTTTAAGTTATGTTACTTGGTAAAGGTTCAAGAATATTTCATTCCGTAGGTGCAAAGCATTTTGTGAGAGAGCCCTTGTTCACAAGATGTGTGCATTCTGGTTCTCGTTATCGATCAATACATGTAAAATGAAAAAAAAAAAAATTCAGATACACTGACACAATGTGAGTGAATATAGGAAATAAAGAACGTGACATTCCCATAAATAAATGATGGATGTTGCAGTCTTTTGTTCGATCTCTGATCACAAGTGAGCTGATATAGCAATGAAAACCGTGAGTGCTACGATATTTGACGTTGAAACATCATAAATCGAGAATCCAGAAAGTAGTGCTTGAATCTTCCACGAACCACATCAGTTGATCACTAACTTGTGAGACGTAACATAATCTAATTTCTTTCGTAATTTCTCTTTAAAAGTGGGAAAATTAATGTGAAGCGATGTTTATCCTCTATCACACCCCAATTCCGAAACAGACGGTAAACTTTTTTCCGCAGAAAATACCCAAAGAATCGTAGTAAATCACAGAATTACTTTGTACACTTTGAAGAAATCATAGTATTTTCGTGTAATTATCATAAAAAAGTTCTTGATTCGTATTGTTGTTTTAATACGTGCTATAGTTATTCTGCTTCAGGAACGAAATTTTCAATTTTTACATTCAATGATCTTTCTTTTCATTCTCAAATTGACCCCTTAAATACCGAGACAAGAGGTTGGGGCTATAGGGATATGAATTCTACTGTAATTAACGTCCATTATATAATCCAATGAATAAAATGATGAAATACTTTTACGGACGAACAGTGAGTTTTTATCACAAAATATATATTATTCATTCATAAAAATTCGTGAGTCTTTGATTGAATGAGTTGATTATACGGTGAAAAATTGATTAGTGATAGTGTTATGCATAAATTAGTAAGAGCTCCCTTTCACAGAGTAGCTGTAAGCCATCACCTTCTGAAACAGATGGGAGTTTCTCACCCAGTGTATAACCCCGACCTAGCGCCGAGTGAATTTCATTTATTTATTGAACCAATTAGAGAGAAAATCTTCCAGACCAATGAGAAACCTCAAAATAAAGTTCAAGTCCATCTGACGTCACCGGGGGCAACGTCCTTCGAAGAGGGATCGGAAAGGTCTTACACCAATTTGACAAATATCCAAATCTTCACTGTGAATTTGACGAACAGTTCCCATGTATAGCTCTTGGTTATACGTTCCATAATTAAAATTGTACATGATAGTTAAATAACATATCAATCATGCATGTAAAAGCAGTACAAGAATATAATCACTTTTTAAGTACACACAAAGTAAAAGTCATCTTGACTTTATGAGGTTACCTCAGCACAGCAAGTATTATTCAGAGGTGCGTAGCCATGAGTCATTTGTGGACGTACAGTTAATATCTCGTTGTGTTTAAGCGTAATTTAAGTTATCATTTCGCAAAAAGAAATCTGGTT
This sequence comes from Laupala kohalensis, assembly GCA_002313205.1. Classification (NCBI taxonomy): domain Eukaryota; kingdom Metazoa; phylum Arthropoda; class Insecta; order Orthoptera; family Trigonidiidae; genus Laupala; species Laupala kohalensis. The sequence goes on along the minus strand of NNCF01127434.1, from coordinate 21,364 downwards.
TTTATGTAATGATATTTTATTCATGTGATTTGTGGAAATTAATATTCTTGATTGTTGAATCAGTTTCTCATAAATTTATAATGAATAAATTGTTAAATAATACCGCACATTAAATTATATTTCATTCTTTTTTTCAACGTTAAATTCAACCATGATTTAGGTCCTCCGACTCAGGCAATCACGAACTTCCTACTATTTCAAATACCTTTCTCTAACCCAAAACAGAATGAACAAATATTACATCACAAATGAATCAAATATTTGTCTAAAGAAACGATATTTTACGTCAGCGTTTAGCATTAACGGGATTACTCCATTAACATATAAGTCATTAGATTAGCTGTGTTTGCTGATGTACATTCGGAACATTCTAATATTTGCGCTGGAGGTTCATAAATACTTTATCGACTCACGCACGTAACCTTCGACAGAACCAAGGCATGGAGGACGCGATGAGAGCTGACAAAGTCAAAGGGTTAATTATTGTTTCTCTTTGTACAATATCATTGCAGAATATTCGAAATTGATGTGTTATTACGTAGGAAATGTAATAGAGCGCTAGCATAATTGGCATATTGTACCTGTGTTTAGAAATATAATTTTCAAGCAAACTGTTAAATATTTATTTACAGTCGATTCATCAATGAATTCGTAAACTGTATTTACATTTCCAATTTTACATATGAAAATATTTGAAGATAAACATTTTAATTGAATAAACATCTAGCAACTAAAAAAGCCTTAACTTTTAATAAATGAGTATTTACTCCACATTACTTTAACATATCTGCCGGTTAGATCTGTATGTCATAATATTAATAAATCTGAATGAGTACTTTGAAGAAAAACAGTAACAAAGATGACACAAAATTAATAATAAACACTGCATAATTTTCCTATTGAACGGAAAAATTTCTCTATATACATATTGCTTTATTGAGGTTAAGTTATGAAACATTAAAACATCAACTGAGGGAATAGTCCACGCTTCTCTATTAATTTTCAAAAGCTGTAATTTAAATGAGAGAGTTAATGTCTGAATCCGACCTGCATTTTCAGTGAAGTTAAAACGGAAGTTACAATTTAAACAGCACTGATTCCAAAAATCAGATTTACATTTTGGTATAGATTAGAAATTAGTATCACGTTCAGTCTATTGTTTATATATATATATATNTATATATATATATATATATATATATATATTATTATTATTATTATTTTCGATCATTCCCTATTTAAGAGAGCGATTGAACTTGAGCATCTTCATGACGTACTTGCACCATTCTTTCTTTCTTCCCAAAATCTGTTCATGTGTTCACCGTGTTCTCACTTCCTCTCCGCTGTCCATTCCTTTGCTCTTCTTCTTCTAGCTATATTTTGTTGAAATTTATGTTTCTTTACAGTGTTCCTAAAATTTTCCCGATCATTGAAGTCATTTTCTGTAATGTGCATTTGTCTGAGGTCCTCTTCCGTTTCATTNCATAAACGTAAAAAAAACACTTAAGAGTTAATAAAAAAAATTGTTAATGAAATGTAATCAAGTAGTGTTAAGTTAATATTGGCACAAACCCTAATAATATGTATGACAAAAAGGAATAATGATATTCGTTTATTTCAAGAAGAAATGTTTGTTTTGCAAACATTAATGTATCAGTTTAGGAAAATTTGTAAAAGTGATTGGAAGAAGTGCAACAGTACTCAAGAGACTAAATGCGTGTGACATTGCTTGAGCGTCTTTTGCACTTTTGCAATACACTATGTCGAGCATTAATTAGTTTCAATCAGTGAAGTGAAAGCTAATTAAACTCTGGAGGAGGGGTATGAGACATTTCAGATATTTGGCTTCAAATACGCGCGAGTGGTGTCGCCAGCCAATAGTAATTTATTCCGCCCTGGTGATCAGAGCGTATGGCTGCGGGATGTGAACCCTACCCCCCCCCACTCTTCATAAAGCTTACCTCACGAAAGAAACAAGAAGAAAAATTCTCATTCATTCTTTCATCTCGTCAACTCGCTCACTTATACTCACTCAGTTATGTACGAGATAAAAGAACTTTCCTAGAAGTACGCGGGTTGAGGAGCTCTGGTTCTCTGTCTGTTAAGAGAACACCTTGTTGAATGTTGAACTTTCTTTCGAGTGATATGATACAGAAGAAGCTTGATTTCATCATTCTTCGTGATTACTGAGGGTCGGTTGAGTCGAGGCGTCACTAGCGTGAGAGGTTTCCGGGGAGGCCCGAGCATCCTAGTGCGAGGTCGGCGCTTCAACATCGAGACGAGAAGATACGAGAAGACTAGAGTCGAGGATGTTGGTAAACAATAAGAGAATCTAATTTGTGTGGTAATCATTGGTCAATGTAAGGGTTGTGTTGCCAATATAGTACATGTGTTTTTATAATAAATTGTTACTCGTTGTTCGAAAAGACTGTTGATCCCTTTTCGATTTATTTAAGCCTGTAAGTGTAAGAATAATCAATCGATGGAATAGATCGTGGCATTGATTATTCTTATATGATTCGTANTATATATATATATATATATATATATATATAATTATTATTATTGTAGCTTAAAACGGATAAAAATGTATAACCCCAGTATTGACCATACTGAGTTTGGGGTAAATAAAAAATTAATATTAGTGTGATAGAATTTTTGATTAAATATGGACCGTTCTTGAAGGTTTGATCTAAAAAAATTGTTTCAGCCATCTTCAAGACTTGTCAATTATCAGCTACTTATGTAATACATTAACTACATCTGCACCAAATATCATATCCGCACAGTAGGTTGCACTGCGCACCAGTAAAGTCTCACTTTTTGACGAATCGACGTTTTGAATACCATTCGCCGGTTATGATGTTCTTCATGCGACAATAAATTAAAAATTGAACAGAAGTAAGGAAGTAAGCAATGGCACAAAAAATTGAGTGAATTAGTTAAATGCATTACACATAGCATACATTACCTGTCAAAGTTTTGTCTGTTTCCACTCGGACCTAACTTTTTACGAAAATAAAGCCAAATTCAATGAATTTGGATGAAGACAACATGAATCAGATATCGCCATGTTGAAAAGAAATCATCAGATAGTTATAACGTTTATGTAACAGGATTAAAATCACACGTCTTGTTGAATTTCGAATGTCGGTGACGTTCCTCAATTTCGCCTGGACCAAATTCGTAGGACAGATAATCCAGGTGGGGTTTTCAAGATTTTCTCTGACCTCTCCATGATGAATATTTATATGGGTTACACTAACGAAATTGGAAAAATTTTGTTCATGGACCTCAATTATTCATGTTTTCAACAGATACCGAATGTAATAAATAATTCGTGTTGGCAATTTTTTTCGAAGTTTTTTAATAAATTGGAAAGAATAAATATTCGCGATACAACGGGGTCTGAAAACATTCGTCAAAGTAGAGCCATTGTTCAGCGATTCATGTTTCGACCAGTTTAAAAGAGAAATCGAGGTCTGGTTCCGTTCAAGTATAACAAAAGAAAGGGGAGAGGTATTCCTTCGCCGATCTAGCGTCTGGTAGCTGTGTAAGAGCTGTCTACGGCTTCTGGCTTATGTACAATTTAGAAAGTTAGTAGCGATGACGAAGAAGGGGATTGCCTTCTCGCTCACTGAGGGGACTTTTGTGTATAACTGGTGACCTCAATTTTTTAGGGAAAGCAGACTACTGTCGCGCGAAAATACTACATCACGAGACGAGACATCACGTGATTAGAGTACGACCAGAGATAGGCTGATTCAGGTGCCAACGTCCGTGGACCATAGCCAATCAAGAGAGATCACGTGAAATGAACTTTTAGATATTATTGGATAAAAAGGATCGTGACGTATGCGATGAGCGGAGTCAAACTGATTTTCAAAGTAGGAGAAGAAGGAATGAAGATATTTAAGCACTCCCTCGTGCTCTTATCAGAGATATATATATATCAGAGTTAGAGAGACACCCGGAGTACTTTTACTATGACNTCGATAGAGGCGGACGCCATTTTAGATCGCGAGGAGAGAACTCCGATCGACATTCATCGAGCTTGTTTTGTTTTCAAAAGACGATACTCGGTTGTTATAAATTTCGACATCCAATGATGATTCTTAGTGACGTTTAAATTCACCGTGAAGTGAAACCTCGGGACACTCGTGTCCAAAATCGATTGAGTTATCGAAACATGCGAGCCACTATCGATACCGGAGAACGGGAAGCTGAGCGTAGCTGGAGTCTACGAGGCCTCATGGGAGATGCTGATTGGAGAGCACCTGATTTGATACCTGGGCGTAATTAACACGCCAATGAGACGACACTATAAGACGTCTCGCCTTTGCAGTCACGCCTCTGCAGCTTTTGACTTCTGATGACGTCTGGCATCGATTCGCTTAGGTAATAATTTTTTATTAGCCAATTGCGACTTTCCACTTTCAAAACAGTGTGTGGTTTGATTATTGACTTGTGCCGAATGTATTGCGAAAGACAATTGGTAAATGATACAAGTAATCTCATTGGTCGCGACTGTGCTATTGTCCAATTGGACGAACTTTACAATCCATAAACTGTTATGATGTCCAATGAGCTATCAGCTCGTACGATGTGCAGTACTCAGACTGGATGAAAATTATTGATCATAAACTGTTATGGCATTTAATGAGCCTTCAGCTCCTACAAAGTCCTTGAACGGACAAGTTCCATTGTTGTAAGTCAAAGAATAACCATTTGTGTAAATTCAGTGTTAGTTTAAGATTTGTAAAGTGTGTTAGTGAACAATTGCATGTTTTACTCTTATTTTGGGGGAAATGTTGTAAAAGATTATTTGTAGTCATAACAATTATGTATTTGTTTTAATTATATTAATTGTTTATGAACACTGTGTTTTCTTCGAGAAGGATTAATGTGTGTTTCACGCCAATGAATCGACCGAACCCGTTTCTCTGTCTTTAAATTAAAGCTCTATGACAGCTAGGCAACAGTCATTACTCTGCCGAGTGGGTCAGGTGAGTGAGCGTTAGATGGCTCCTTAATTTTTTTTCTAGTAAAATTCAAGTTTATTACAAAGTGGCGTCCCAATTTTTGGCCTCTCAAATTTAAGTATATTACAATTGGCGCTCCAACGTGGACCCACACACATCTCAATTATTTAATTATATTAAAAAACACAGAACAATTGAGGATATTGAGCAATGAAGCAGGTTGTATTGGTTGCGCCGGGAACCCACAGGGTTGCCACCACATAAACCGCCCCCGTAAGACCATCTTTACCTTGACAGTCATGATACATAAAATGAGAAATGAGTGACGAATAAGTTGTAAATAAATTATTATCTGTGCCACGCACACTGAATCTGACGATGTCAAATGACCTAATTCGTTTGTATCTATATGCTGGCAAAAATATATAAAAAACTGAAACAATCCAAATATAACTGGATGGGATGTTTCGACCTTTTTTTTCAATTCCTGTAGAATGAACCACATCATTGTAATGTAAGGAAAATTACGTTAATACGAATGATTTGCCGACTGCTACGAGGTCCTTGAAACTTCAGATCAGCCATAACCACTCGATTGCCCCGAGGAGAAAGGAAACCCAATAAACAAATTGATATCGTTATTTTTCATGGATGTTCGTTTTGTTGCGAGGTCGATCAGAATGGGAAGCCTAAATAGTGGTAGTAAAGCGGATAGAAGTGTAGCATGTGTCAAGGGCCCAAGACCCTCGTTTCCTGTCAACTTGTTGTTTTTGCCCTTGTCACTCGGGTTGTCTCTCCTTCCTTTTCTTCCTCCTCATCCGTTGTGACGTTTGAAGTCGACCTCGGAACATGAGGCAGAAGGCGTGGAAAGTGCTTTGGCGATACAGCGTACAGCCATTACATTAGCAAAATTTCCACGTTTTGCCACGGCGACCAGTTTATTTGTTTCATAACACGCTTTCCACGGCATGATCGTCATCATCATTGAATCTACATGAAATTACAAAAGATGTACTATTAAATACCGGAAATGAAATGAAGAAGTTAAATTTTTACTGAATAATATCTATGTCCATATAAAAATGACGATAAACTAAACAAATATTAAGTCTAGAAAATATAAATTCTCCGAAAGTTTTAATGAAAATAACATGAGTTGAAGAGCTTACCTGAATGTTGGAAATTTCTGGCAGAAAAATGCAACGGGAAGGTGTCGGATTAGTTCTTTTATACGTGAGCGGCTAGGGGTGCGGCGGATAAGTGTGGCGGTGAGGAATGGATTTTGAGGAAAAAACTATGTTGCCAAAATACTCTCTATTGCTAAGGAAGTAAATGGAGAGGGATAAAAATCAATTTGTTCATTTGACGATGACGGCATTCCATCAAAGGAATGTCATGAAATAAATAAATTGGTTATCGTGGCAAAACGTGGAAATTTCGTTAATGTATTTACTAATGGTAACTACAACTAACTTCCTTCGTACAGCGTTCTTATAAATTATGGAGGAAGGGGAATGAGAAAATGGGGTAATTTCTACTCCACTTTAGGTGGGAACCTCCATGGTCACATGTCGGCCAGGAGTTTCCTTCTGTATACCTGCAAAATCAATTGGCTACATAAACTTCACAAACGAAAAAAAAAAGCAGGATAATTCCTGAATATACAAATACTCTTCATCAGCGACCAATTTTTCGAGAAAGTAAAAAATAGACAGAGGAAAATAATAAAAATGTAGCAAAAATACAAGAAACTAATTATAAGACTCCTAAAATATCCTCTAAAATCCGGATTTTTGTGCTAAGAGAGAAAAACAAGACAATTAAATTAAGTCTAAAAAATTGCATATGGATTCGGAAATTTAGATTTCATAAGCTGGCCCAGTGACAATAAGACCCATTTGTTATGATCTCCAATATTTATTTGATGCACGAAAATTGCGACGTGAAAAATATTTTCAATGTCCATCACAAGCTTGAAAATAAGAATAAAACAAAAATAAAATATTTTGTAAGTAGAAGTTTTTACATTTATCATTATTAACATATAAAGTTTTAAATTTTAGAGACAACTCAACACAGTATTTTACACCATTATGTTGCAACCACAATTAATTTCTTCATTGCGTGTTTATATGAGTAGAGTAGTATCCTAGTAACATAATCAGAATGAAATTTATGATAAGAAACAGGTACTACAATTGCCAAGAAATTATACTGCACGGTTAATCTAAGAAGTAGTTTACGTTATCGAGGAGAAGTGCATAATTTATAATAGGAGATTCAATTTCGTTATTTTGTCAATAAATCTGGAAATTTTTGTGGAGGCTATGGCAGTCCGGCAAGTGATTCGCAAGTTTCTTCATCAAATCAACATAAAATTTTCGAATACCTGAGCTAATTCAATTCAAGTCACCCGATCTTCACATTTGTGTATTTTTCTTATCATACATCTGCCCAAGTTACTCGCACCAATATAGTTTCCCTTTCAAAACTTGGTTTAATATTCTGTAATCTAATGTACCACATTCATAATAGTGATTATTGTCACTCGGAATATTTGAATTCTTCGTTCCAACATGAATGCAAAATTTTCAATACTGTGATTCATAACTTTATGAAGAATGGCCACATTCTGATTCAGACACACAAATTTGGTGATAAATTGTCCTCCAAAATACAGTCTGTGACGTTACAACTCCGAGGTCATTCGACTGTTGACGGCTACTGTTCATCATTGAAATTATGTTCAGACCCCTAATTGAAATCGTCATTAGTGAAAGGTCATTAGCGTCTTCATATCATGAGGTTTCATAATCGAATTACCTCTGACTATTATGTTCGGTGGAATCCTAGCTCCTGTTGTGAGAGAAAACAAAGAGCATTCGTTGGAACGAATAAAGAACAATTACTAAAAAGCAAATCCAATTAATTTGGGAACGTTCTGAACGCCGTATGATAGAAATATAAAATACAAAAATTGCGTAGCGACCTAAAAAAAAAATTACTTCACTTAAATGTAATATACGTCGCTATGCACTCGGTAGAGTAATTCATATTGCGCAATTAAGATTTTAAACTAGCTCAATAACTTCCTCTCATTGGACAATCAGACCAAATCGCATTTTTCGAATCAATAATTCGAATTAATTCTGTTGAAAGGTTTTATTTCGAGGAATATCCTTACAGTGCGAATCGTCAGTAGGTTTTAATAGATTGAACAATTTTAAACTTTTTTCTCCATTTTTGTTTGAAAATCAATTTAGTTCTCCATGAGCAAAAACTAAAGAAAGTGAGATTTCAATTTAAGATTTTTAAATCTTCTGGATGGTTTTGTTAAGAGATAAAATATTAAATGTTAGGTTCTTTATACCAAATACTTTTTAATAATCACTCATGCTTTAAATAGGTATTAATAAAACTTGAAACATCCACATCTGTTTGATAGTTTATGTACACTTTTTTAAGAACATATTTAAGTTCAGTATCGTTAAATTTGCATTTCGTGACATAGTCAAAATTACAATTTTAAATTTTGAGGGAGTTTACAAAAATAATCCATTTTTTAATCTTCGAAATAAGTTCGTTAATTTGTAAAAGGACACGTAATACAGTATTATCAGCTTCTCCTTTCTCCGTACTTGGAACAGATAAGGAGGAAAAACACGTTCCTCAATTCCAAAAGCAACCTTGTCCACCTGGTCTTTCCGAATTGTAAAATACGAAAAGACTCCTTTTACATAAATCTTATTGAATAAAGTAAACAAAAATAAACAATATTTCTGCTTTATATCGTGTAAAAGTTACGAAAACTGATAAACGTTCATTAACTGATTGATATAAATGTATCTTCACTTTTCCCATCATTCTAATTCGTTTCTGACTACAAAATATCATATGCGGTTTCATCAATCACATAGAGGGAAGGCGATATTTATGATGTGTTCTATCGTTTCACTGTAGAATTATTTTTCTTGTAATTTGACCACATTTTTAAAATTTTCTTAACGACTCGAACTGTGGATTGCAATGTGACTTAGCAATGAAACAAAATATGTTCCTAAAAACATTTAATGGTGGATTTCAACTTAATATAACATTATTCTCATCATAGATATTGAATCATGCATTCTTGATTCTGAATGTAATTGACGATTTCAGAAAAATAAGTATATTCATCATCTCATTTTCCTTCTTGACCCGCGAAATCTGTATGAAAGCACAATGAGCCGTTTCAGCGGGAGCCGCGATCAAATATTTTGATCCCTACTCTTTTGCGTAAGTAGTGATTTCCGTCTGTTCTGGCGGGTAAGTCCTTTTCCGCTGAAGATAACTGTCTCTTCGCCCCAAAGAATTAAGCTACGCCTTTGTTCAGCTCTCGTGGCTTAGCGAAGACGTCACACTGAATCTTGAGCTGTCATCATTATCAGAACCCGTTCCGTGTACTGGGTTGGTGAACGAATCTTGAGCCCTCATGTCATGTAACAGAGGGGGAAAAAACAGGCCTTACCCCACCCGGACAAATTTTCATTTTGTGACAAATAAAGATGTTTTTCCCTTCTTATTAAATAGTACCCTCCAAAAATGCACTTTTAAAAATTGCACCTCTCTAGTTTTCAAGACATTGGATTAAAAAATATTCGGATTTCTGTAGGTAGCCTTCACACTCACAAAAGCGCAATAATTTACTCATAAGTTCAAATTTAAAAATTGATTTCTGGACAAAACTTGAGGGGTTCTACTAAAAAAACATTTCATTTCCGGAGGGTACTTTTTACTATTCGGTTAAAGTTCTTCCCTTCTACAAAAATTAATAAATGTCCGTCTGAAGTCGATTACATCAGCACGCGTTCTTGGTTATTTGTTAACTCACGAATTGACATCAGGAAAAAGTATGAAGGGTGCAATTTAGTGTTTAGAATTCTTAGTGTTTCGACGTTTTTTGCGGTTAAAAATTATTTTCCAGAAAAGGGATATCGACATATATAACTCATCTTTCGTCAGCCTACAGAAATTCGAATTTATTACTGTATTTTTTTAACATACAGCGGCGCAAAAGTAAAAAAACAACATTTTTATTTGTCTAAAAATAAAAAATTGTCGGTTGGGTAAAGCTGTTGCGAAAGAAAGATATGAGTGGTCTTAACACAAGACGTGATCTTGAAAATACAAATACTATATTTTAGAAGTTATAGTTTTGACTTGAATAGGGACGATCAAGCCTAACGCTGAATCCAACTTTTTTTTGGTGAAAATCAATCTGAAATTGCGCTTTGAAAGTCGAATATTTGAGCGAAAGAACGATACGCAACAGAGAAGCTAACGAAATTAGTAAGCGTAGCGATCACTATTCTGTACAATAGAAAATAACAATATTACAGCACTCTGTCGCACAGAATAGTACGTCCTACGCTTCTGTGTTGTTGTGAACAGTTCTTTTGTTGAAATATTCGACTTACAAAGCGTGACAAACAAGAGCTTTCACTGATTTTGCTGAGGCAATATACTATTACAGTGTATGCAACAAAATAAAAGCAGTATCTCGTAACTAATATGAAACATCATACTGTAAACACAAAAATGAATATTATGTTAAAATGAAATATTACAGGCATTCCTTATTTTGTTTCATAATTTTAATTTTAATGAAATACAAGTTGACAACAAACACTTTGCATTGCTCACTTTTTTTTAATAACTTCTTTTTTTCTCGTAACTGAATAACTTACGGTTCCATTTAGTCTGTATAAGCGAGGAAGATATACTTTCTTTTAATATATATTGAGAAAACATGAGTGAAGTGTTAAAAATTATATTAAATTTTATTATGGGTAGCCTTGACCTGATATAATGAGACAACTAATACGCGATTTGTTCATTTAAATATGCAAGGAAACCAGGTACGAGTACTTCTTTTCATTTTCGAGTTATTGCCGATTAAAGTTTTCAAAATATTTTTGTTATAACATTTACATTTAGCTGGGATAGATGTGCTTTTGTAATAGTTTGTAACTACAATAAAAACTATGTTTTTACATTAAAAAATTAATGATTTTTTAACATTAAAAAATTAAAAAAAATATATTGCTGGTTACCTTAACTCAGAATTTTTTACAAATATTTTACCCAATTAATCTAAATTCGTAAGTTTATATTCATATATACATGTAAGTAACTAGCTTATTCTTAAAAAACTTGTATTGGAGTTTGTATGTGTATTTTCTCAGCTCTATTCGAAAAGATAGTACGTTTTCGGATCGTTTAGAAATGAAATTAAGCAAAAAAAAAAATATTTTTGACAGATTCTCTAATTTTTTTCAAAACTTACTGATACCAGATTATTATTGGAAGCCACAGATATTTTTAATTAAAAAATACCTTTAGTTAGGAAAATAGATGGGTAAAAGTGAGCCTTATTCGAGGATCTTGTACTATACCTTAAGTTGGGCCCAGCACTCCAAACTAGTCAAATCACTAACATGAATAATTGTTTTCTTGATTTTTATTCCAATTCTTATAAAACACAACAATATGAATGATGATGAAAAAAACATTATTTAATTTCTATGTATTTCAGTTAGTAGTAATATAGTACAAACAATACTCAGGAAATGTTTTGACTCGCACGGCGGCCGGGCGCGCGACGGTTTCGAGATTCATGGACGTCACCTCAAAGCAAAAAGTGAAGTATCTTTCTTTAGATGTCCGGTGACCAAAAGACAAAAGTGATGTAAAAAATACTACAAAGGAAAATTTGCTACAAAACAAAGTAACTATTCTATTACTTTCTAGATTTCAAAGTTGGTATTTTTTGGAAAATGTGTTTTCTCCATAAATCGAAATATATTTCTACATTACTTATAATTGTAATTATTTCATTAAAATGGTTGGTGATGTATGTTTTTCAAGTTAAAATCATAATAAGTACATGTTTCTCTGTTTATTTATGCCGATTTAGTGATTTATGTCAACCTAATCTAATACTACCTTAAGTGTGGTTTTACAGGTCAGCCAACCTTTCTAAGTGACCCTCTCTCTCTCTCTCGAGGTGAGACATTTCGTCCCATGAGACGTTTAGAGGAGTAAGCATGGGGAAAGTCACTTGGCTTCCGAATCGCATCCTACCCTCGCACCCACCACTTACGATGGCTCACGCACGCGCCCGTCCGTCCGTCCGTCCATTCCCACAGTGACCCTCTCCTCCCTGCTCATTAGTGTCGACCCCATCACGCGCCCTTCGCAACCCCTGCCCTCTCTAATGCACACGGCACTAACCACCGGTCCCCGCCCTCCCCCCTCACCATTCTTCTCTAATGGGACGTCACAGCTCTGGGAGGCGTCCGTCGCTCGGTCGCTCATTTACTCGCGGCGTCCACCTTTGATTACGGAATAATCGCGGGACAATATAATTTCATGACGACAGGTTAAGTGGCACGGGATAACCTTCACGGAGGGAAACCCATACGTTTACCACGCTGTCTGGTTGCTATTACTCTTATCAAGGTGTAAAGAACAATTTTTCCTCGTAATAACGATTATTAATAATAACCTTTTCATTAATACTGGTAAGTTAATCTAATCTAGGGGGGTTATTCAAGTGACGCTTATATATTATTTTCTTTAATCTTTAAAAACGCTTAATCAAGGTTATTTTTCGAAATTATTTTACAGAATTAAATTTGTTTCTGAGGGACTTCTCTTAATGTTGTCTTTTACGTTATTTTCTTGTTAAAATACTTTAAATTTGTTCAGTGGTATAGTTCATGTTATTTGTTAATTGGCATTTAAGAAATTAATATTTTATTCATTTATTTTTATTTCATGTGATAAATTCGGTGAATCAGCATGGCTCAGTGGGTAGAGCGCTGAGTTGCTGGCTGGATCGCCAGGATTCGATCAGGATTTATAATCACACTTCAACACCTGACTCCCAGGCCTACTCAGCCTGCTGTAAAATGTGTACCGGGACTATCCCGGAGTCAAACCGGTCGGAATGAGATGCTGGCCAAATCTCTTTCAAGGCCGAGGCCAACTAATTGCGGAGCCCTACCCTCCATGAACCCCATGGGCACTTTCGGGACCTGTGGTGGGACAGATTGATTTTAAATCATTTCGGAAAGGATAGAAGGCAGATCCTCCCATTTTTCGTTTCGTACCTCATATGAACCAGAGTACTGTTTTGTGCAATTTTGAAACGTTTTTCCTCTTAATAAATTTTGTTTTCAAATTGGCACGTCCTTTCAACCAATTACCATATCCACGCAAGATTTACGTGGTCACCCCGTGCCCTATCTCGTCCCACCCTCATCGCATCGCTTGGAATCGTGCCGTTCCCTCCCCTACCCACATAACCATGTGACGCGGTGGCGCCATCTCCCTCTGTTATTAAACATCTCGTCCCACCCCCATCGCTGCATCTGCAAGCGCAAGTAGCGCGTGCAGCGGAGACTTCAGCAAACGTAATGACCAATTTAATTCCTCAGGGACACACGCACTCGACTCACGACAAAAGTGCTCGAGGGCGGCGAGAGGATCTTTCTAGAAATGGAACGGGGGTTCCGAGGGTTAGGGCCCAGCCGCAAATTAGATGCGCTTGAATTAAAATAAGACGAGAAATTTTACACTTCCCGGATTAGAAATATGAAGGCATTCAATTCCACGTTTCATCCAGCACGCGCTCTCTTACTTCAGCGGGATTGCATCAAAGCGTTTTACGGAAATTAGTGGAGACGCTACGAGATGGTGAATATGATACGGGAGATAATTTGCATCTCTGCTAGAAAAGCGGAGATTAAACCCTTGTCTTACGCAATATTCTTGTAGCAAATCAAGGTCTTTGGAGTTAATGTTTTATCCCATTCGTCTGAAGGAGAACGATTATTAACACTCTTCAGCTTGGCTTTCTTCTATAAACGAAGCAATAAATAAACACGTCACTTATTCCGCGATTCATGAGATCATATAAATCAGCGATTCATGAGTCATCAGATTTCCGAATTGAAAACGAAAATCAGATTATCTGATACTCTCACTGATAATTTTTCTTCGGAGTTGAATAAAATCGACAAAAGTTGTTTAAAACGTACAATAAAACGTATGTGAATTAATGACAATATATTTTACACAAAAGATACCAACTTTATGTTCTTTAATATTTTTTTAAAATATTGAAATCGTTTATTTCTCTAGCTCCCCAACATAATGCAAGTTTTCTAATCTAGTTGAGAAGTGATGCATTCGATTACTCGGAGATAAATACTGTCGGAATAGTAAAAAAAATACGTCATTTATTATGTATATCATTTAGAGGGTGCAGAACCGTATAAGACCCACGAATTATATGTATTATCATGGTCCACTAACATTTCCGTGCTGTACGTACTTGGCAACACTGCAACGGTCAGGAGTTACTTAGAATTCATTCGTCTAGTTGACGCTAGTGCAGCCGTCAGTGGTCCTCCTGGGAGCGCTTGTTCAGTTGTTCCCAGTGGTGCCAAGTTGTACAGCATGGCTTGGAAGTCGGCTACAGCATTGTTGAGTCAAATCACTCACGAGATCTAAAGATACACAATAATAATGGCCAGAAGGGTCCAGTCTGTGTCATATCTTACAATTACATTTTCTTATTTTAAACATTGAAATCTTACTCTTATTATGGAGCTATGATTGCAGGTGTCTCTTAAACTTAAGGTGGTATTTTGCCGAAACTTGATAGGGTTTTTTAATATCAGAAATCGAATGGCGTAAGTGTCAATCTCGTGAACATTCGTTTTACAAAATTATTTTATGGGCAATAATTGTAAGCTGAAATCGACTTTCGTCTGTGAACGAAACGCAACCCTTCTCCTTTTGTCTGAGATACATCCGCTGGGCGTTCACCTACAGATCATGACATTGACTCTTCTGTGGAATGTTTTACGCTGAATCAATGCACAACTCTCGCTACCGATGACTGAAATGATAAATGACACATTTCCCAGTAGCGCGGATTGGGCTCTAATGACCTCGATGTTGACGAGCCCTAAAGCCCCACAAAAAAGTAGCGAGGACGCCAGTCCGTGACACCTGGACAGTCATCGGTATCATACAAAATAATAAATAATTATTTTATTAAAAATTTACTTGAAAATATTCTTATTTGGACTAAATGCGAGAGTTGCTCTGTCCCCTAGTAAAATAAAAATATCACTTTTCTGTTTTTAACAAATTACATTATATTAAAAAATAAATTAATCCATGAAATTAGTTTTGGAAAAAATGTCTATAAATTAATTTATAAAAAATTATTTTTATATTGAATAAATTTGACTGTGGCTCGATTTTTAATCAACATAAATTATAAAAAAAAAATTAACATAGTGAAAAAAATTGTCAAAAATATCCTACCTAAATTAGCTCATGATAATACAACATTTTATTGTTAGTTTGTTTTCCATTTCTCAGCCACACTCCAAACGGGAAAATCTTGCAAGCATCGCCAACATTGTGAAGTTGTGCTTTTCAATTAATGCTTTCTTGTGGGAAAAACCCGGAGTGAATTCCTCTTTTTAACATGGTGCAGTGTACCACGTAAAAATAAAAATGTGATTGTGAACACCATCCTGGTATTCTCATCCCCGCCCGGGTTTTTCTCCGGTTTTCCTTCGTGTAGAAGCGGATTTTTTTATAAAGACTCGCTAGGATCTTGCCTAGGAGCGGAGTCTATTGAAATAATGAATATCGAATTTAGTGTTAATTAATAATAACGATTTATAAACTATACTTTCCGAATTATCTATAGCTTGATAAAAACGTGTTCTTCTGAAATAATGATTTGTGTTTTATTAAAAACAAATTTTCTGATATCATGTTAACACGTACCTAACAATTTTTATTGTTAGGAGTGTGCTGAAATTTTTGAATCCGCCTCTGCTTTAGAGTCCTTGATCGGAATTGATGGGATTGTCCCTTGCTTGCTTCCGAAGAATAAATTAGTCGATTGTCCTCCATGTGGTCACGCAGTTTGTAACTGTCTTTTATGACAATAAATTTTCAAATTTAGATCATGTTTGAATCAATGGATACTTGGTGAGACAATTATTATTACTCTGAGAAAACACTACGGGTGTGGGTACCCTAGAATTGGATGTGAGATCAAAATTCAACGAAAGGAAAGGCATTCTCCATTTAGTTCGGATACCATAAGGTTAAGATATCACCTCCAAAGGTTGGGACATTACATCCAAAAATTTTGACCAAACTTTTTTTCTTCTTCTGAATTTGAATCTCAATGAAATTGCGCCACAAAAAGAGGTACTTGTCGTTTCTTAATTTGCTAGCTAAATTAATAAAACCGTGTGATTTAATCAGTGCATTAAACAGTGTAAACAGGGCATCAGAACAGGTATGAATAAACTAAATAAACTGTATTTTTAAAAAGCAGTTACAAACTGTGCATGATCACAGAGGGATAATAAACTACGTTACTCTCCGGAAATAAGAAAGAGTCCATTCCATCTATTCCAATCAAGGGACCCCCCAGGGGGCTTACATCTAGTTAGTACGTGTTTGGCGAACACGGGACCCCGAGCTGAGTTTGGCATTGCTTCCACTAACTTGTGCTATGCTCCTTCCTTTCTCTTTCCTGACCTTCCTTGGTCGCCTCTTGTTCTTTTCGNCCTTCCTTTCTCTTTCCTGACCTTCCTTGGTCGCCTCTTGTTCTTTTCAATCCCGACACTATTAGAGCTAGGGTATCTTTCATTTTCCCCTTCTTCCCTTTCTTCTCCTTCTCCTCTTTCTTCTTTCCCCCGCAGGGAGCTCAGTTTCGACTGAGTATGGGCTTGGCGAACCCACGGTCCCGAGGTGTGGACTGGTTCTGCGCCATCAGTCCTCGGACACCGTAAGCTTTGGACATGCTTCAGCGACAACCATTGGCACGACGGTGGAAAGTTGCATGTTTCGAAGGGCGGAGATCTTGCCTTCATTGGCCGGGTCGCGAGGAAGGATTAAACCTCTATAAAAAAACCCTCAACCTCAAGATGTGTTACGCGCCGATGAGGTGAATGGGTGTTAAGGACAAACACACACTAGCGGACAACCTCTGGGGCAGCTGCCGCACCTCAGTTGAGCAACGCTTATTGGCGTGATGCGGGGGCTCCACGTCACCGGACATTTACTTCCTCCGAACTCGTGGGTCAAAATTAAAGATCCCTGTTTTCCCCTGCCTTGCGGAGTGTGTGAGCCGCAAGGTAAGTATTACGCCTCAGGGTCTTCGAAGCGGTCGAGGGTTAACAGCCCTCCTGCTTCAGGAACAAATAAGGATGAGAAACAGAACATTTCACATGAAAATGTTTATATTGTCATCTCACGTATAGACGGGACACTTGCAAAAGTATCCCCGTTCTATATTTACAAAGGATTGCAGGGTTTAGTTGGAACGCTGAAATCAATTAAAAGGTTGCGTAATGGGTCAATGCTGTTGGAAACCAACACCAACAAGCAAGCGTTGGCACTTTTAAAATGTACTTTGTTGGGAGAGTTCCCTGTGAAGTGCGAACTCCATGCTGCGCTTAATCGCAGCAAGGGGGTCGTAAGTTGCAGGGACATTATTGATATGGCAACAGAAGAACTAGTTGTAGAATGGGAGGCTGACCACGTAGTTGAGGTCAGTCATGAGGAAGGTAAATGGTGTTCTGGAGAAGTTCCTTCATCGTGACATTTAACTGTCCTAAACTACCAAAGGAACTGAAAGCTGGATGGCTGAACCTGCCGGTCCGTCCCTTTATACCAAATCCTGTGCGCTGTTATAAGTGTCGGAGGTTTGGACACACGACAACATCGTGCAAGGGACGTAATACCTGTGTAAAGTGTGGAAAGGAGGCACACGAACCCGCCGTCTCATGCCCAGGGCCTGCAAAGTGCATTAATTGCACAGGCAATCACCCGGTATGAAGCAGAGAGTGTGTCGCCTTTCTTGAAGAAAAGAGAGTGCAGGAAATTAAAACTACGGAGAAGATCCCGTACGGTGAAGCGCGGAAGAAATACACCCTGCTTTACACCCTGTATTTTCTACTACTTACTCCACCGCAGCCAAGACTCCAAAGCAGATGAAAAATGTATCTGTTCAGGTCGATTTCACTGACGTGTCTACGACAACGTCGTGCACATGTCAGTGCAAATGCGTCAAGAAAAAAGACTCAGCCCTTCCCGAGAAACCTAAAACAACACCAACTACTACAAAAAAACCAAGTAGTAATAAACATACTGCAACAAAGACAGACAAAGACAAAGCCTGGTTCTAGGGCTAAACCCCTGAACCCTGTTCAATTACCAAGCAAAAAATCGCACAGACATAAAAAGAACGTCTCTGTGCTTTCTTCCTCGGAGTCAGAACGTGTATTGTCCGACGGTGACGCGGAAATACACATTCACAAACCTGACCCCGGGGGTTCGAAACAGTAATGGGTTCCATACTTCAGTGGAACCTTAATGACTATAGAACTCAACGTGAAGAGTTACAACTCTTAGCGCGTCGTAATCCGATCTGTATTTGCCTCCAAGAGACACACATTTCACCAGAACACTTACCCCCTCTGCGAGGATACAGCAGCTTCAGATATGACGACACCACGGGAGATCGAGCAAGAGGTGGAGTTGCCGTGTTTGTCAGAAACACAGTCCTCTGCACACCTGTTCTCCTACAAACTCAAATTCAGGCTATAGCAGTCAAAGTTCACAGCGTGCCAGCCATGACCGTGTGTTCAATCTATCTTCCTCCGACACGAGATTTCTCGGAATCTTCCCTCAGGGATTTAATTCAACAGCTCCCTCGACCATTCCTGCTGCTTGGAGATTTCAACGCCCACAGTGTACTGTGGGGCTCGTCGAGCGATTGCCCCAGGGGTCGACTGCTGAATTGTCTCTTTGAGCGGGAAGATTTATGTCTACTGAACACCGGGGAGATGACCCACTTCGCATTTGGCACGGGGTCATGGACTGCTATAGACCTATCAGTTTGCTCTCCTGAAGTTGCTGATATCTTTCAATGGAAGGTAGAAGATGATCTGCATGGTAGCGACTATCATCCTATCTGGTTGTCCTTGCAGGAACGTGCAACTGATCCCGAATGTAAGCCACGGAAATTGATTCTCAGAAAGGCAAATTGGACACTGTACCGTTCTCTGTCTGTCTTCAGAGAAACGGGTAGTGTCCAAGAGAGGGTCGACCACCTAACCCAGATGATTCATCACGCTGCTGAAGAATCCATTCCGAAAACATCTATTTTTCCGTAAAGACCTCATGTCCCCTGGTGGAAGGACGCATGTCGCATGAAGGACGATCTTCTGCATCATGACAAGAAGAACACTCCAGCTCCGATGTTGAGGGTATACTTTCACCTAATCCTCGACAAACACCGGGTCCGTATCCCTGTGTTTACCGACGGGTCGAAGCAAGCTGATGGTGTCG